>JAPZDZ010042709.1:0-10416 GCA_029783805.1 Acanthurus tennentii
AGAAAGAAAGACAGGACACACAAAAACTAGCAGAAAATTAACAGTGATTACATCTGGTACTGCAAGCTTGGACCTCCTGGACCAGCACATCAGTTTCCTCCTGGGAGAAGCTTGGCCACCTGGAGCTGCTGCTGCTGCTGTCTTCCTCCTTGGTGGTGGAGAGGTGATTTGATTGGAGGAGATTACACTCGGCTGTGTTAAACCTGTGTTAAACCCACTTACGCCTTCTCTCCTCCCCCTTTGCCACTTGCGCAGGTGGGAGGGACGGAGGCGTTGGTGCGCCGTGCTGCACCGGACTGCGCTGTTCACGAAAACTGCAAAGTGCGCCGGCCACACCCAGCTGGCGCGACGTAGGCGCAGCGCAGGGCAGGTGCGCCTGCGCCTGGTCTACGAAATTAGAGCCAATAGATTTATCTTAGCTCTTGGCCTTACTTTCTCTCCCCTTTCTAGTTTTATCGAAATCAGCTGTCTATGAGACAGAGTGTTGAGGAGTGTTACGCAAGCTTTTCAAGCCGCCCCTTCAAGCATCATAGTGCAATAACTGGCAGTCCATGTACAGAGTGACTGACACAGAAACACTCTATTACAACTGATGCTTCAACCTTATTACAAGTATAGCATTAAAATTGTTTCAAGATGTTAATTAATGGCAAAATATTTACATAATGTTAAGGTCCATGGCAACTGATTGTTTTATATTCAGCTACTAAATGGACCCTGAAATGAGATTTTTGTTAAGTTTGTCTGCTGTCTTGAAATAAAAATTGATACAATATAGAGAGTAGGGTCTTTTTTTAACTAGTAATATTTGCAGTAGTATGGTTGGTCAAAAAAGAGTTTAGTGGTAGTGACCCACCAAACCCCGTACTACTGACAAAGTAAGTTGACAAGCACCAAGTGCTTGCTCTTGTGGGTATTGCTCTCAATTGTTGCCTCTTCCTAAATTAAATGTCAGAGTGTGGTCTGGACCTACTCTATATGTCTTGAGACAACTTTGGTTGGGATTTGGCACTACACAAATAAAATTAGATTAGATTTGATTTGATTTGAAACTGTTCCAGCATTTAAAACACCTGAATGACATAAAACTATCAGCATACACGAAGAGACACTTGTACATAATATTTAAAGTAATGCTGCAAATAAGCACAGTCATTTTTCTTGTGATTTTCTATTTATTAATTTATTGATTACATTTGAATTTAAGCCAGGAAGATTCCCCAAGAACTTGATTTTATTGCTATGTCTAGAGTATGGTAAGTATGGGCCAGTCTATTCATAGACAAATTAGCAACTGTATTTTATATTGGTGGAAATAGCTATGCATTGGGCAGATGTCATACTGACCAATTCATTTCCCTTTTTGCACAACTAATCTATCTAAACAATAAATTAACTAATTAGTGTTCATCTCACAGAAGAAATATATTATCAAGTGCTGCATTATATTCTACAGTGCTTAAACTTATTTTGCCTTTCCTGTGCCTTACTAAGACTGTAGATTCGGAATAATGTTTTTAAATGCAAACAACAAACAAACAAAAGAATCCACCACTAAGTCCACATGGTTTCCTATATATGTTAGTGGATGCAAATTTACATTCGAGTTTATTATCTCAGAGTTTCTGACTTCAGTCCGGGGCCAAAAGTCAGTGTGGTGATGCAGGAAATAGAGGCCACTGGTTGAAACAGACATAACATAAAAAAGCCTAAAACTAATGTTATCATCCATTTAAAATCAAATTACAAAATTAATGACTAAATGTGAGAGGCAAGCACAGCACCATTATGAACACACTATTTAAGGAGAAGCAACTTAATCTCTTCTGTTGCTTGCTTATGGCATACTGAATGTGATGCCAATACAATGAAGTCTACTGATTCCACATAGGTCGGACAAAAGACTCAGATCAAGATGGTTGAAAAATTTTGTCAGTTGGATATCAAAATGAACCAAAAGGTTTGTGTATCTTACATCTTATCTGTATCTTACAGTCAATGTTGTTCGCAGTAAGGACAATTTCTTGTTGTTCAAATGGAGGTTGTCACTGTGCTGTAGACATAAATTCACCCAACCAGTGTGCCCAGCTGAATGACAGGCCTATTTTTGGGTTCTTCATGACTGCAAAGCCAGCTTACCTTATACATAGACTTGATGGATATTTTCCTCTTAGTCCTCAAAGAGGCCAAAGTTACTCAAGGACTACTTGAGAGGTGTGGAAATATTATGATGGCTGTGGGCAAATCAAATCAATGTGTTTGTCCTAGAAAGTGAGTCAGTTTGATGCTGCATTAGACACACAGCCAGTGACGCAATCACAGAGAGCACTTGTATAATTCATGAACCCTCAAACCTTGCACAGAGAGCTCAGTTGGGTGCTGTCATTCATTTAATCAACAAGCACAAACACAAATATAGGTCTGTATGCACACATATACACAGCTATGGGCTTTAATGTGATGACATGCACAGTATGAAAGTAACAAGATTGACTGAAAGCAGCTGTCTTTGTCCTCTGTTCTCTGATTTTCAGAGTTCATCATCAGATTCTGGCAACACTGTTGTTACAGCACTACCTAGCAGGATTATACAGTGTGATACTTTGATTGATTGATAGATTATAGATGGTACATGGAAATAGTTTACATATATTACAAACTGCAAATGTCACGATGGAGTATTCAATTCCAAAACCATGTACATTAATCTGCTAGTATAATAGATTCCTCTCTTCTGGTTTCATGCTTTCTACCAGATGTTGTAACTCAATGCTGGGATTTGTTCTTATTCACCCAAATGATACTGGGTCTTTAAAGGGCTGGGTCAGAATTGGAATGTTGCTCCACAGTGATGCCTTTCTAGTTTAGTCATAATTTGTCATGTCAGCTCAAAAATGACCAGTTTCATATTGTATTTTCAAGAATATAGAGAGAGCTCCAAATACATTCTGTGGAAACATATATAATTATATATAATATATAAATCATTTCTCAAATAAATACATAGTTATTAACTAATTTCTGACCCCAGTGCATGTCCCAAAACTGGTTGAAACATTTGCTCTACTTGAAAGAGCCAAATGATCATGATGAACGTTAGAGAAAAAATAGGCAAGAAATAAACTGTGCAGATTTCAAATATTTGCAGTGTTAGGAAAACTGACAGTAAATCAAAAATGTAGACTGTTCAATTGGCTGGGTGTTGCCCTGCTCTCACAGTGGAGTTCTGTCTTTACACTCTGTTAACATCACAATATGAATAAAAAATCGATTTTTGCCCTCGGTAAACTGATTTTAAGTCATGGGGGATGAGAAATTTCAATTCTTATGTGAATTTAAATTTCTTACACACCGTTCTTCCTTCATGGTATGTAGTAGGAATATCTGAATACAGTCTGTGTCCATACACTTACAAGTGTAGAACAGTAGCTGTTTCAAGTTATGTTTTGTTTGCAGTGTGTTGCAGGACTCTACAAACACTAAAATTGGTGGAAAAAAGAAAAGAAAAAAGATTGCTTATAGAACGTTATGGATTCACATTCCTTAATGGAGGTATTGTCATGTTAAAACAGAAGAGAGCCTTTCTCAGACTAAATCACCAATATTATTGTAGAAACACAAACATTTCCCCTACCTTGAACTAACGATTCCAGACAAAATTATTTCAGGGCAAAAGGTTTAGACAAAGTGTACTGTCTACCTGGGTGTCTGGTTACAGAATGTAATACTTTCTAGTAAACATTCATACTGTTTCTATTGTACCAAGTAACATATAAACTGCTGTATATCTCTGTAATAAACAATGCACTCAGGTTAACGGAACACAGAGCTTACCCAAAGTGAAGACATTTTTAAGACCACAGTCACAAGTTATTCATCAACTGCAAGTATAGTTCCATTCATTACTGATAAACCATAAAATTACGCATAATTTTCTTAGTATCAAATAATGTCATCACAAACATCTACACACTTTGGTTGTCTCTTTATGTATGCCCTTTAGGGTATCTGTTAAACTACATTAAATGTGAACATCATGAAGTTAGCATTAACCTGACAAGCCAGATGGAATGTTTCACATGTTCACATCTGAAAAACATGCCATGGACAGCATTTGAAAAGGGCAGGTCATTCTAATAAAAGTTGGAAGGTGATTGGATAAAAATTCTGTCTATCACATTCATTACCCTTACCAAAGCCGGGCAGAAAAGAACAAAAACATCTTTTTGGCTGGTTCTGAAAGGGATCTGCCTGAGAGATCACTGTCCATGACTGACCGACTGACTAAATAAGTATAGTTTAGTGGGCATAGTGTGTTCAACAATAACTTTGTCTTTCAGTTGCTCATCCGGTTTGCTCTCTTCACTTACTGCCTGTTTGTCCATCCACACCTCATACTGCACAGTGCAGGGTAGGTGGATTGCTTCCATTGTACTATAACATTACAGCTTGTAAGTACCACCTGCAGTGGTTTCTGCCTTTTTGCTGAGCAAGCCTCCACTATACATTCAGTAGTTCGTTGTTGTTTCTTTTACAGACAGGTTATGATGAAACACTGGCCATATGAGTTCGTGTTGGCATGCTAGCTAACTAGCTAGCCTTCAGTGCCGTTATTTGCTCCTCTTTGAACAAGTAATGTTGTCCAGTTCTGATAAAACGGATGCTATCACAGCTTCCATGGATGGCTTGTCTTATTTATTATTACTAATCATTACTATCAATTCATACATTAACAGAATCCTAAAATATTTTCAAGTTAAATCTATCATATATTAAATTAAGAATCTGAGGATTCAGTTTGTGAAATCTATTGCAACACTAAATTAAAGCTGCAAGCAGCGTTGGATGGGCCCTCGCACCCTGCTGCCCGTCGGAGTCGACGCCAACTCGCCTCGGACATGGCTGACGGCTTGCGCTTGGTTCACGCTGCCTAATAAGCGCAGTACTAGCCTTCTTTCTCTCATGCGGGCAGGCCAGAACATCACTGCACTCACAGCTTCAAAGTAAAAATCAGGCAGTGAATCAAGTCGATTCATGTGCAAAATCAAAGTCTCCTCTATTCAACAATCACCTGACATTGATTCAAAATGGAAACATATGCAGGAAAAAAAATGTTTCCTTATGTAATTGCTAGCAGGGATTACGCCGGTTTTCACCAGTGTAACCTGTGGGTCTGTAGTCTGTGTTTTTTTATGGTTATTTAGTTCCAGTAATTGTAATGTCACTGCAAAAGTCTGTAGTAATAGTAGTTGTGCTTTACTGTGTAACGCAATATTATATAACTACATGAAAGGTTATATGTATAAATATTAATTGATCAAGACAGTATATTATTCACAAGGATAAAGATAGTACTTGTGAACATGAGGAAATCATACAACATTGATTTTATTCAGAATTAAAAGGTGATAAACAGAGGAGCTTCCCAACTAAGCTAGCAGGTTTAACACCCAAAATTATGTGGAGTGCGATTATGAAGAATTGTAGACACTGGTCTCAAGCAAACTGTTTGTATGTTGGGTGAACATAGGCAAGCAGGAATCCTAGTCCTGTGCTTTTTAATTGTAATGGAGTGCCAGTAATTGCAATGTAATTGCCCTATATGCCCACGTACATTTGTATAGTTTAATCTGTACAATAAAATCTTTTGCACCTAGCATGGAAGGTTATGTACGAATAAATACATGTATATGGTTTCATCTGCTGTTATTTGTTGTACATTGGTCATATAATAATTTTCTTCTATTGCTGTTTATCATTTTGGTGTAGAACGTGATGTATTAGAGTCGAAGGAATTCAAAACCCTTTGACTGTAAAACAAAGTGTTTTTTTCAATTTACTAAATTGCCAATATGAGTGGAGAATTATAAGTAAGAAATTTGTTTTTATGACCAGCTTATCAGCACGCATAGCATGACTGATATATTTAAGGAGAAAGTTATGTTGTTGTGAATATGGTATAATATAGGTTAGAGATATAATTCGGCAGTTAAAGTGAAAGCAACTGGATGTTGTCAATGTCTTTGTGAAGAAGTTGCAGTTGTATTTCAAGGGGTTGCATGATTTTATGTCCAACAGATTAAAGTAAGTGTGTCTGGCAATGTCGTGGAAAAACCGGTTTGCAAAATCTGTGGAAAAGTTCCCAAATAAGCCACTTAAGAGTTTTTGTGTTGTGAGGTGTGAGTCAGGTACAGATTCATCCCCTCAACGACAGTCATTAGAGGCGTCAGGTGCGAAATGGTGCCGACTGAGAATGGTTGTCTTTACAGTAGTTAGAATCGCATGAGGATAATAGTGGCCAGCTGTTGTTTGAATGAACTGATCTAGCCTTTTGTCTTACGGCAAATGGCAGTCAGGGGAAAATAACAATGGGCAGGTCATTTTGATTGAAGTGTCTATAAAGTGCATATACTGTATTTTCAGTTTCAGCACTGTAGTGTATATTTGCCAGCATCATTACCAGCAAATTTAACGGTTTGTGTTGTCGCATGTCCGCGAGTCAACAGTAGTCAATCTACAGCAAAATGGTGTGTGATCATTTTTACAAAAGAAAAAAATCATATGCAATGTAACCGCCACATTCCTGGGCCGTTACCATATTCAGACCTTGTTATTGCGAAGTACAAGTTCGCTGTTGCACTCAATGTCAGCTTTATAAAAAGGATTCAAGTGAGACGACTTGACAGTGGAAACTGTTTCACACCACTGCAGTGACATGAGAAAGCGTACTGTTTCCATAGTAGCGCTAAATGCAATCTGAAACAGCATTGCAAGAAACAATTAATTGTTCACGGTGAGTTTTATGAATAACTTTGGTTTAATATTAGATTCTGATAAAGCAAGGATACTGGATCTACGAGCACTCTCGGGCGTTTGAAGTATCTGCTCCAATGTCAACAAATCACTGATGTTTGTACAAAGATATGTGCTGTTGAAGTCAGTGTCATGTTTTACATTGTAAAACTAGCCTTTGGCGACCTGATCATTTTAGTTACAGGCAATGCTGTCAACCGGTTTGTTTGGACTTCTGTCAGCTGGCTGTTACACGTGAAAACGCCTTTAGGTCTCTTCAGGAAAGTGTAAAAAGTAGATTTTTTTTTCATAGAGGCAAATTTGGGTTCGTGTTTATCTTGTGCATGTGCACAAAATATCAGCTGTTCTTCTAAACTTCTTCTAATCTTATACTGCAATAGTCACATTATCTCAGTAACACGTAATAGTATACTGGAGGAGAAGTTATGGTTGGGCAAATGAGCCACCTAGGTTATTGAATGATGTAATCTGAAAGCAATTGTGTCACATGTAGTACAGTTTTGGTTATTATGATCAGAAAAGGTAGGAAAGATATTACGGAATCATTCTGTATTTTAACAAAAGAGCTTAATATTTACAGTGCATTATATTTTTGTCTACGCTGTAGCAAAACTGCAATTTTATGTGCTCACAGATTTGAAGCTGAACAAGAATATAAAGATAAGTGCACGTTAGGGCCTTCACTGCATTTTTGAGGTCAAAGTATCGCAAATGTAGTAGATGTTCAATAGATGCTGTGTGATGTGGCACAAGTGGTTAGTACAGGCGGGACATTTTCTAACACTACTGTACATACAGTCATATTAAATGCAACTAGTGGAAATATATTGATTGTTAGTTTACAAAAGTGTTCTATGGTCGACGTGGTTATGTTTTGCGCAAATATGGCGTAGTAGAATTTAAACTAATTATAACTTGATAATTAGTATTTGTTCAATACTTTTGTTGAATGTTGAAAGAAATGTAGTAACCTTATTTTATTTACATGAACATGGTAACACTGAGGTACCTTCCAAATGTGAAACAAGCTATGTACACGTAGTTAAAATGTAGGTAAATGAAGTAGCCTTTGTAAAGCATTATGTGAACAGACACGAAAGTGATAATTATATTACAAAAAGTGGGCGGTCAAAGTAGCGTGTGTGACGTATACCTGCGCCGCCTATATACAGACAGACGAAGGCAACGGTGGAAACACACGTACGCATACGTTACTACAGGCTGTATCTGTCGAGTCCGGCTATTTCGTCTCTTCAATCAAGGTAAGACTTAACAATGACCAAGTACATTTTGCTGTTACATTCAAAAAATATTGTCAGTAGACTTGACAATCACGTAAATGAATCGAAAGTTAATGAATGTTATTGTGCTACATTTTGCAGAAGATGGCAAGCCCACAAAAATTTGCGTCCTTTGACGATCCAGATATGATGGCTGTTCGGTGGTCTTTGCAAGTTTTGACTGTAAGTGTACTACGTAGTGTATATATAAACATGTAGTGGTTTGAGTTACATGATGTACAGAAGAGTAACCACGAACACCTTTCTTGAATATTCCCCATTATGTGTCTGTTACAGTATGCTACCACGGATTCTACACTTTCAAGGCAGGCCTTACGTGAGGAGTCCGTAGAGATTGGAGTCGAAATAATGACGGTCGTGGTCAGAATGGCACGACGAGGTTGTGCTTCTGATAAAGAAAACGCCTTCCTGAGAGAGCAGGCAAAGCAAAACGCCAAAGACATGGCAATGATGTCTGCAGAGATTGCTCGACTCAGGGAAAAAGTAAATGGTAAGAAGTTATGCTGTAGCGGTTTATTTTGCAGGAGTAGTATAACATGTTCACAATAAGGTATACTGGATAGTAAGACATTAGCCTCTGTGTATATGCATGCTTTCAATGAATTACTAGTCATATCACCCATAAAATGCAATTAAAAGTAGAACTACTAATAATAGTGTTTACTGCATTGCATTACTACATTCAAATATTTGTATTAAGACTACACATAATGTGTAGTCTTAATACAAATATTTGATATCTTGTCTGTTATTATTATGTATATAATCAGTGTCATAGTTGTTGGGCCCTTGTCTTTGTTTGGGAAGTTTTCCCCTTTTCAGTTTCTTCTTTTAACATTGTGTAGTTTTAACACTTGTGTTCAGCTAAGATATTTGTTTATGAGTCTTACAATGGGGAAATTGTATAATGTAAAAAAACAGTAATAAGCATAAAGAACATTACATATTAAGTACACAATAAAAACAAGAAGTTGTTCAAAGTTGTTCTCACAGATGATACAGACATGGATGAGCATATCCGAGAAACTTTGTACATTGTTAAAAAATTAGAATTGGCTCAAATACCATTGTGGAGAAAATCAATGGATACTTCTAAGGACTGTAGTGGTTATGGCACTGCCCTTTTAGACATGTGTAAGAATCTTGCTCTTTGTATCCTGAATGGCAGATGCGGGGAAGATAAACATGTGGGCAAATCTACCTCAACCGACAATACTGTGATTGACTATATAATAGGCTCTCTGCCTGTATTAGACAGAGTTAAAAATTTTTATGTACATGACTTTGATTGCCTGTTCTCTGATAAGCACTGTGTTATCGAACTGGTATTGGGTGGGAACAACAAAATTCATAAAGAGGAAGCAGTGACACATGACTGTATACAGGATCTGGTTAGTCAAGACGGCCAAAGAATTGGTAAATGGCAGAAGGAGAAAAAAGAGAAATATGTAGACAATATACAGTTAAAAAACTTGGATAATCTGCTACTTAATTGGGATGCTATGTCTGTGGATGAAATAACCGATGAAATATGCAGAATCGTGATTGATAGTGCGAGAGTTACTTTTCCAAGACAGGTGAAGAAAATTAATAAGATTGCGCATGTGAAAAATAAACCATGGTTTAATCCCACATGTCGATATAAAAGACAAGAATACCTTAAAGCAAAGAGGATGCATAATAAATGTAAAAGCGATCAAAACAGGGAAAAGTTAAATGCTAAAAGTAAAGAATATAAAAGAGAATTAATTAAAGTATGGAGAGCTCATAGAAAGAAATTTAATAAAGAGCTTAGGAATATGAAGGTTAACAACCCAAAGTTATACTGGGATATGTTAGCTGATAATAAGGATGAAGACTGTCCAGTTCAGTTGAAAGACTTCTATGAGCACTTCAAAGTCCTGGCAGATAGTAAATCCCAAAGCGAAGAGTTAACAGAGGAGGTTAGTAGTAACTGTATATTTGCCATTGAGACATTAGATGCTGATTTTACAGAGGAGGAAATTTCTAAAGGTATAGGAAGTCTTAAGAGTGGCAAAGCTGCTGGTCCAGATAAAGTATTGAATGAATATATTAAGAGCACAGCCTGCATCTTCTTACCTGTCTATGTTAAACTGTTTAACCTGATCCTGAGTTCCAGAGAGATTCCTAAAACCTGGGTTACTGGTCTCATTGTGCCAGTTTATAAGAATGGGAGTGTTGAGGATTGTGATAATTATTGGGGCCATCACGCTTTTGAGCTGTTTTGGCAAGCTCTTCACTAATATATTGAATATGAGGTTATATAAGTTCTGTGAAGATA
>JAPZDZ010042710.1:0-10416 GCA_029783805.1 Acanthurus tennentii
CAGAGTCAGGATCCACTCTGCCCTTGAGGATCACAGCGATCTGTAGCAAACTCTGCCTTTTAAAAACCTTTGAATGTAAACTCTGAGCGTGGAAACATTTAAAAAACTCTGATTGCTTGTTTTTTTTTTCTTAAGCTAAATGATCATGTAATGTAAATATCACATAACCTTTTAAAACAAATAGTTGATTTTTATTGCAATTGTTATTGTATAGGATTAACAGCAAAGCCATGAATATTGTCTTTATGCCGTGGACATTACTCATCCAAAAATCATTTATCAACTGGCTTCCTAAAAATACATGTAAGAGCAATTCCAGTTGACCTTTTGTTTCTTTTGTTTTCCTTTGATGGCTGTGTTGGATCCCAGTTTTGACATATGTAAATGAAAAGATGAGGAGACGAAGCTGTTGCAGTCAGTCCCTATGACTCTTTATTATAGAAACTTGTTTTTACAGATAACTTAGGAAGCAAAAACAACAAAAATAAAACAGTAATAGTATGAAGATATTGCCACACGGTCAAAAAACTGTTGCCTTTTCTCAGCCCCCGAATGCCGTATTTTACTTGATAAATTTATTTACTTAAAATTTACTTGTGGTTGAGTCTCTTTATTAATTTCATCATCTGTGGCTTTAAATCACAAGAGAAGACAGAAAAATAGAGATTACACTGAGCCAAAAAGCATTTTTTTCCACTTTGATCCACTTGATTTTCCATATTAATGCACTTAAAAAAATGAAAATGACGCAGGCATTTTTAAAAATTTTTGGGGGGGGTTGAAAAAGAGAAAAAAAGACCAGTTTTTATCCTTCTCCCAATTTGGGTTTTGAAAGGGAAACAAATAACATGCTACTTTAGCACCCCGACAAATCAGGAAGTCAGATTAACGTGGTGAACGATACTGTTTTAGATTTCAACGAACTTTAGGGATTTGTGCTATTTGTGTATTTTCCATCTAGTTCTGCAAATTAAGCATGAAAAGTCAATTAAACAACATTAACAATCAAAATCATCTTATATTTGCCAGGTTTGCTCTTTCATTAGCCTGTTACCCTGACAGCAGGTTGCTGGTTGACATTTCAGATTCTGACTTAAATCCTCATTATTTTCTCTCTATGGTTAGTTGAGAGTTTATCTTACAACAGGAATTACAACATAATAAGTAAGTAGCATAAAACCGAGAAGGATCGAAAGAAGTTTCTTCCAAGTGTTGGTTGAGGGTTGAGGAGATTTCTCATCTGATGGGAAAATAAAACAAATTATTTTTCCTCAGACAAACAGTTGAAATTAAATTAATTTAAAATAGCAGCATCAGAAAAGTGTGTACCTTTCTTCTCATCTCCCTCTGGTTGGCCTCTTTGGATATTCCTCTGTGCCTTCGTCCTGTAATGAAGGTGTTGTTCACCGGAGTGGCTTGTGTTTTGTGTTGGATCGAGGAGGCTCTCTTTTATCTTGTCCTCATTGGAGCTTGAAACCTTTCCATCATTTGCATCACTTTCTTCTCCTCGACCCCCATGGCTCATCAGTTCTTCATCCTCTTGATTTGTTTTGTTTTCTTCATTACCAGCATCCCCTTGCCCACGTTTTGTTTTGTTTTCCAGGTTGTCTCCCCTCTGTTCTCTCAGTTCATCTTGTTCCTCTCTCACTTGGTCTCTAAGACTCCCTGAGTTTAAGTAGAGTAAGATCAAAATGTTTATTAATAATCTGTTAGTGTTAGCTGAAGAGTTGACTGATTTCCTGATGTGCTTTGGTTATCTTACCTCTATATATGAGCAGATATACAGCGTTCGAACTGTTGAACGTAATTTCAAAGTTATTGTTTGCACAGAGCAAGAAAAAAGGTTGAAATCACACAATAAATGTCATTTGAACTTTATGGGATCTTGTTTTGAGAGAGTTTCATCACAAATGTTACATCTGATAAAATGGATTTAATGGAACATACTTATGAATCCTGTTTTCTGCAAACAGCTGTTCTTGAACCTGCACCATCAAAAAACACAAGAGGAACATTTGACAAATTTTTTTTTAATTAACATTTTTATAGGTTTTGAAGTTGCGCCATACAAACAGATGCATCAAAGTCATATTTACTTTTGTGATGTCATGGTCGTTGCACTCATACCAGGTTTCGTTCTCATTGGACAGGACGGTGGCTGTGTAATGTCCACCTTGTAGACTGCCCATGTGATTCACCATCCCATACAGTTTGTATACCTTGTTCTAAAATGAAGAATACAGTCTGGTACATGAAAAGTTTTTGAAAGTAAATGTAAGAAAGGCTTTTTAAAGTTACTTCCTCTTGCCTTTGTCTGTAATTCAAATGGCACGTCCACATAGCAGTGTGATTTGACATGTGACATGGTGTTGTAGTCAAAGTCAAATCTCTTGAGAAGCAAAATCAAAATCTGTGGAGATTTCACCATCTCAGACCCCTAGAAAGCAGACAACAGATTATTAAACAGAGTTATTTAACAGACAGTTTTTTAAATAAACATACAAAGTGTTTGTATAATTCTAATATAACATTTGTTTCAGATGCAGTTGGTGTTAGTAAACTCACTCTGGTCGCCTTTGTCTCCTGTTTACATTCATTGCAGTACACCATTTTGTCTCCACTGAATGATTTTGTTTTGAAAATCCTTTCAAAACCTTTTCTCTGTAAAAACACCAATGTTGCAATACATTTCAAACAAGCTCATGAATTTTGCATCATACTCGACATCCTAACATCTTTATCATCTGATGTGTAACATTAAATACTGGTAATAAATAAACTTGGTTAACTTTTTCAATTTGCACTTTTTTTTTATGTTTACTATGTTGAAATGTTGAGCTACAGTTTTCCTCCTCACCACACAGCAGGGGGCGTCGTAGGTGTTTTTCAGTGACAGTGGCAGAATCCAAAATGGATCTGTCTCTTCAGTGATGCTGTGATCCTTGGAGCACTTAATTATGTTTAGCAGCTCTCCTTTGAAAACCTTAATATAAAAAATAAATTTACAGTTTTTTTGATTTGCTGGCCAGTAAATTCTACTTTGGGTTTCATACTCACCTCAGAGGCTTTTGGGCTGATCTTGCATAAAATCATCTCCAGGCATTCAGCCGCATCACATTGTTGGTTGACTGAAAATGATTTGTCAAGCAGAATCCAGTATATTCATTTCACTAAAACATTTAAGAAAACTTTCCCTCCCATTGCTCTTGAATGCTTGTCTGTTGTTTATGGTCCAACTTACCATTTGAAATCTCCAGACTCCTTGTGATATTTTCTGTTTCACAAGTTTTTGTTTTCAAGTTTTCAAACACATTTCTCAGCTCTCGGTCTATGATGTGTGATTCTCCATCCAACCTGTCAGATGAGAGAAGTTAAGTGGCCTGTTTGCTGATGTAATTTAACCTCATGTGCAGCACTACAATGAGAAATGCTCTTATATAAGCCTATTTGTAACACTGGATTTTTTTTTTAATTGCGGACTTTTCCGAATGTAGCTGCCATACTGTTGTACTTTTGTCTTTCCTTCTCTGTGTTGTTAGTTAGTCTGAGTCAAGTTTAGCACAAGTCTTTGATAATGGTGTATTCACAAATCAATGACTTAAACAAACAAATAAAAAAAAACTTAACACTTTAATTTGACTTTATATTTAGGAAGAATTTCCTGACAAAACAGCACCATATTTTAAAATGATGATTTCTGTGAGCACATGACAGTTGTTGTCCTGTTACTTAGATTTGCTCCAAACGTTACAAACTTGTCATGGATCTCTGTTGTCACAAAGAGAACTTGCAGGACACTGTTGAGGTAAGATGTGGCTCCCTGATTATACAGGCCATGATGACACTGGGGTTGAGTCACTTAAAAGAAAGAAAGGAAAACACTTTGTCACTACATTATCATTAATTAATTAATTCATGACCAAAAAAAGAGTAATGGGAGGCCACGGTCATCAAGATTATGGATATTTCATAACACATGTAAATAATATAATGACAAAAGTCCTGACAAGCTACTGAAAAATAAAAGTTATCCTGTCTTTGTAATTGACATTTTTGTGTGTGTTTGTTAGTGTGTATACACACACACAAACACATACTCACACACACACACACATATTTACCACATGTAGATCACTGAAATCAAAAACTTCTCTAAACTTCCAACCCCCCTCGCCAGCTTTGTTTTTGGCTGTCAGCATTTCCAAAACCCTGCGTGTGGCCCTGACTGTGAGTCAGTCACAAGCAACAAAATGAAAGGCACAGTCATCTCAAATAAAATTATGTAGGCATTTTCTCTGGGTTTGAATATTGTTTAAAAAAAACTGAGATAATTTAAGTACACAAGTCCACAACTCAACAAAATATTATAGCCAAATTCCGCCTGAGACAATTTTATGTGAAAATGTTAATGTTAATGTTAATGTTAATGTTAATATTACTGCCAAGTTAATGTTTTTTTTCAAAATGAAACTGGCTATTAACTAAAATAGGCTTAATTATGCAGATTTAGGGCATCTGGAGTCTCCTTTTTACTTATTCTTTCTTATTCCTTGCATGGCTTCCAGTAAACTTTTGTACTTTACATCTTCATTACCTTTTTGTTTCTTCTCCTCTTCTTTTTTCACCATTTCCATGGATCTTTTCCCAACGCTGGTCATCTTTTCCCTTGAACTTCTTCCCAAGTTTAAAAAAAGTTATTTTATCTCTATTCAAAATGGTGAACCATTCCATTCATTTTCTGATACAAAATGATTGTGAATGTGTTTCGTAACATGTTCTGCCTTATATTTTCAGTATTTTTTAAAAATAGCTTTAATTTCAATAAGCATAAAAAAAAAAAAAAGAAAATCGTAAAACAGGTATTCTGTAGTCTTTACCATTCTAAAACATTTTAATAAAAAAAAGTTTTCGGTAACCAAAAAGCCTAAAGTTTTTCTGGTAGGCCGATCTCAGGTGTTCTGTGGGCAATGACCTATGCAACGTTTCTGCAGCCTGAAATCTGAGTTATTTAGTGAAAACACACAGATCAACAGTATGAAAATTCATTGGTCTATGAAACTCTCCTTATGTTAACGATGAAATTTTCGGCTGATCTGAAAAGACAATTTATACTGATTACAGTAAATTAGAAAAACATGGAACATTTTATATCCAACTCTGATAACTACAGTGTAATATATTCTTATATTAAAGTAGAGCTGCTTTATTTTTGAGACACAGAATGAGACACAGAATGGGATTCCAATTTGAATTTAGCAGCTTGTAAAGCGTCCTGTAATTTTGATTTCAAAAAGAGCAGCCCAGTAAAGTTTTATGCCTACCCTGTTGTTTCTTGATTTTTGCAGAGTAGACTGCTCACAACTTCTGTAACAATCTGAACAGCACACACTGCCAACAACGAAACAAGGTGAGGCACGGTCCCAAAGTCTAACGCAGTGTAGAGCCAAAACTTTCACAAAAAATTATGGCTCGTAAAACGATAAAATATTGAAGTAACAAAGCTACCAGAATAGCGTGCAATTACATTCTCGTAGGGTTTGTTTTAGGTAATTAGCTGGATTTAAACTACATCTGGTTTAAAAAAACAGTCAACTTCAGGAAGTTTGACTTAACTAGGCAGTTAAAGGCTGTAATACTATTTGAATTTCATCAGACATTTCATGTTTTTTTATCAACTCAAAAGAGCCAAGAAACGATGTTGAGAGCTCAAGGAATTGCATGTCTGCCCACCATCTGCAGCCATAGACGTAGTTAGGGACAGTCACAGAAGCCTAAGGAGTCAGGCCCCTGTGCGAGATTATCACACCGGACCCTGTCCATCACAATCAAACGGCGGGTGAATTTTGGGGAACTTGGAGAGTTTTCGAATTTCTGCCTTATGTAAACTTTTTTTGTATAATTTTCAAAAATTAACTTAACACATGAAATATTTTTTAAAACTGTAGATGTTACTTTCCATTTGAGGAGGAAAGGAGGTTGTATTGTATCTAAAGGAGGCGTGGTATACCCTTTTGTCTAAACTGACCTATTTTTTGGGGGGGTAAATTTGAGGTAAAAAACAATTTGAGACCCTAAATTTATTAAACAGACCCACATTTGATTGAAATAAAAAAAACATTTGAAGTAAAAAATTTATTCACGATTTAAAATGCTTTAAGTCTTAACAGATGGAAAATTAAAACAGTATAAAACTGCCTTTTCTCACCCATTCCCTCCCATAATTCTCTCCTCCCACATTTCATTAAACAGAATTAATTGAGTAAAAAAAAAACTCAGGTCCCAAATTCATTGAACACATTCAAATGAGGTGAAGCAAAAACAAGGTTAAAGCTGTAAGCAGCACTGAACGGGACCTCGCCCTCGGACAACAAAGAGTGCTTGCATTATGTTCCTGTAAATAGAGAGCTGTTCGTGCACTAGAGTTATATGTGAATCATATCATGAAAAATGTACATAGTATTTTTTGTCGCCATTATGGACAGCAACGTGTATGACTCCTAGTTGGATTTTTACTCTCCTGAGAAGGAAATCTTAATTACCATGTGAAATTTGGCACAGAATGGATAAGAAACAGAGAAGTTACAACAACGACCTT
The DNA here is from genome assembly GCA_029783805.1 of Acanthurus tennentii. Taxonomy (NCBI): domain Eukaryota; kingdom Metazoa; phylum Chordata; class Actinopteri; order Acanthuriformes; family Acanthuridae; genus Acanthurus; species Acanthurus tennentii. The sequence continues at coordinate 6,596 of JAPZDZ010042710.1, forward strand.
TGTCTTGGCAAGACATCAATATTCAATGTACCGCCATGGTTACACTGTTCAATGTACAAGGACAGAGGTTGTAACATATCATCATCAATGTGTTTAGGCTTATCTCACCAAGTTTCAGATTTATCTGATCAACCTGCTTTGAGAATATAAAAGAAACTCAAAATGTCAACTCAAAAATTTAACCATACTGTGATTATCAACAAAAGATGCTATGAGTATATAAACCAAATTTCGAATTCATTTTAAATCTAAAATGGCTGACAACCTGTTAAGTTTAGCCCAGGATGTTGGGAGATTTTTTGTAGACTTGGGTATGATACATATGTGTACCAAATTTCATACATGTAGATGGAACTGGTCACAGGGGCATCAGCTTAGAGGGTGCTAGTGAGCCATTTCGCCCCACCCATTTGTGAAACCCATAAAATATGTAAAATTTCACCATGAATAACACGCAAGCGAAATTTAAGTGAAAGTCACAAAAAAGCAATTAATTTGGTAGAAAAATAATAATAAACAAGATAAATAATAAACAATTTCAATGGGTTCTTTAGGTTGCGATTTTTCAAGGTTTTTTAACATGGGACTCTCAAACCAAAGCAATATTGACCAATAAATATTTTTTGTGAGTTTGAGCAAAGAGAAATCAATGATTTATCAATAACCTATTGATGTTCATTTCAATGGCTTGCTTCTCTATGAAATTTTCTACATCAAACCACAAATCTTGGGCTAATGCCATTCTCTTACAACAAATCATAGCATTTTTAAAAAAAGTTTTGTGAAAAATGAATATTAAAATAATGTCCTAGTACAGATATAATGTTAAGCTTTTTCAGGCCTAACATACATGACGCTATTACTGTAAAACACTTTGTGTTTAACCTTTTGCAGTTTCTAAAATGTATTCCAGTAAATGCCACTTTCTATTCAACTACTTAATACTTTTGATAATTAGTTTCACCAAATTGACTGTCTATCTATTCATACTAGATTCATGTCAGGTCCCGTCAAGTTTAGTTTTCCACTTCCTGTTTTATTTTATTTGGATCCCCTCACTTCCTGTTTGTGTTTCTGTTCAGTGTCTTGACTCCCTCTGTGTTTGATTGTTGATTGTCTTCACCTGTGTCTCATTATTCTCTCTCCCTGTGTGTATTTAAACCCCCCTCTCCTGGTGTGTCTTTGTCAGATCGTCTGCTTTCTTTGTCACAGCGTTCTGGCTTGTTTTCCTTGTGTTTTGACCCCTCGTGTATTTTCTAAGTTTCTGATTCCTGTTTTTTTTTGCCTAGTAATTTTATACTTCTGCCTGGTTTGACTGACTCCTTGTGTACCAACCCTTTTTCTGGATTAAACTGTTTTTGCTTAACCGTCTGCCTCAGCTCTGCTCTGTGGGTCTACAGTCTGTCTGCTCAGTACATGACAATTCAATGTGTAACCACACAATTAAAAGTAGATTACTGAGTTATACTGGAATTTGTCTACTTACAATGTAAATCATCATTTCCCTACACAAATAAAATTGTTGTGCTGTAAACAGCTGTTGCAAATTCTTGCTAAAGAAATCACAGATGTTCATTGTAAAAAATGACAAAACTTTGATAGATATAGTGTGGCAAATTTCAGAATTATAACTCAAAACAGATATTTTTTAAGATTTTTGAATTGTATCCTCGCAATACTGCAGGCAATAGAAAATAGAGTATCTTCAAACACAAGAGAGATGATATCCTGGATTGTGCCAATTATTATCTGCTATTATCTTTTGGGGATAAGAAAGACATGAATTCAGAGATATTCATAAATTTATAAGTTTTAAATTACTGATCTGACCATTTTTTGCTGACGGACTGTCCTGTATTTTTAGTTTGTTTATGTTCCCTCTCCCCCCTCTTCATCCCAAATTTCTACTTCTTCCTCTTCATAATGCCAGGCCCTGACTCATCATTGCGCAACAGCTATAGTTTTATTTTGAAATGAATCCAGGCTGTTACAGGAAACCAGCGTAAATTCTGACTTTTTTCAAGTTTCATCACTGGTTGCACACATTGGTCATTTTTGAAGTTGAACACCTGAGCTGTTCCATATAGATCCCATATTTTCAGGTATAACCAATGTGTATGTTGTTGCTTTTTATGTGGGTCATCACTGTTTAGAGATTTTTGTGTGTGATCCAAATATGGTAACTTATTGGTATTTGGACAATCTACAGGCTTTATCCAAAAACCATGACAACAGTGTAGCCTGCTGAAAATACATAATTGTTTTTTTCACAAGAGATGAATCTACTGATGTTTTACTGCATGAATGGATAGTTCGTTTTTTCAAAATTCTCAAAATAGTTAGAAATGCCATCAAAAGTGAGCTCAACACAAAATAGTTGCCAATTTACTGCAGCACAGTTTGAATTTGTTCTGCAGCAGAAAGATCTTTTTTCATCCATCAGAGTCCGGCTGATAGAGAAATTAAGGATCATAAAATACATTTTTTAAGCACTAGGTATTCCTAAAAACTCTTAAAGTTGCTTAAGGACACAAACTAAAAAAGGTTTTATGCCGACCCAACTTATTTCTTCAGGCTCGGGACCATTTAGTGCTTTTGAGACAAGTAAAAGGATCTTAAAATCTGTCCTTTGGCCAACATGAAGCCAGTGAAGTAACTTAAACACTGGTTTAATGTGTTTCACTTTCTCAGGACTCTTGTAGCTGCATTCTGGACAAGCTGCAGCTGTCTGATATTTTGAAGGCCTGTGAAAAGAAACCATGACAATAGTGTAGCCTGCTGAAAATACATGCATGCATGAATACATTTTTCTGTATCTTGTTTAGACAGAAACCATTTGATTCTTGTTACGTGTGCTTTTGTCTTTTTGCAGCTGTAAAATTTTAGGTCAGAGTCCATAACTGTAATAAGATTTCCGGCTTGTTGACCGGAATGTGTCCCATCTGATAAGAGGGACATAAAAAGAGAAAGAAAGAGGACTGAAGGCATCGACTGCAAAGATTATTTTCCTTGATAAAAGTGACAACATGTATTAATTTGCTTATTCTCATTGCTATATTTTCTTATCTTATCTGTTCTTATCTGGTTTTACTGTGTGCAACATCAAAGCGCTACAAAGCCCTTAACGACCAGGCATCAGCATATCTTTTTTTTTTTAGATTATATTTTTGGGGCTTTCCGCCTTTATTTGATAGGACAGCTGAGAGAGAGGACAGGAAACAGGGAGAGAGAGGGGGTAGTGACATGCAGCAAATGGTCGAATTTGAACTCGCGACCACTGCGTGTGGGACTGAGCCTGCCGTACATGGGATGCCCGCATTACCGATTGAGCTAAATGGCGTCCCAGCACCATCATAACTTAAAAATCTACAGTACGCTATTATCCGACTGGACCATTAAGGCCTCAGGTGTTTCCAAAAATTCCCAAAAGCAGATTGGGAGCCAGAGCCTTCAGTTATCAAGCTCCTCTCCTGTGGAACAATCTTTCAATTTCAGTCCGGGAGACAGACACCCTCTCCTCATTTAAGAGTAGGCTTAAAACCTTCCTTTTTGATAAAGCTTATAGTTAGGGTTGGCTCAGACTCGCCTTAGATCAGCCTCTAGTTATGCTGCTAAATAGGCTTAGGCTGCTGGGGGACTCCATGACACACTGAGCTCCTCCTTTTCATCTCTCTCCCTATATGTTCTGCATTATTGCAATGCGCATGTCTTTCACTAACTTGCCACCTTCCTCGGAGTCTTTGCGCTTTCTCATCTCGCAGATACCCATGGACTGAGGTCGCGCCGGGATTGCTGATCTTAGCTGTGCCTTCTGCTGTGGC
>JAPZDZ010042711.1:0-10413 GCA_029783805.1 Acanthurus tennentii
TACACTTAAATGTGTAATTCTATATATTATACATTCTATATAATAAAATCTATAAATTACTGTACATTACAGGTAGAGAAAATTAATATCAAACACAGTTTAGTTCAGGTTATTGTTGGTTCGGCCCTCGAACACCGCTCGGGTTTTTCATGTGGCCCTTTTGAAAAAATAATTGCCCACTCCTGCTCTAAATGGTACTCAATTGGCATTACCAATGGATAGCTGTGCTTTACAAAGGTCCTTCTCCACTTAGAAGAGGACAGATCTGCGCCTTTGGAGATAGCACTAAGAACAACATTAGGCTCCATCACAGCACTGATAACTTCATTGATCGTGGAATCTGTAATACTGTGACCATGTCTCTGAAGTGTATCTTTAACTGTCTCCTTAATCAATGACTGGGATAAAGAGAAGCTATGATTTAAGTTTTCCACTATTTCTTGTGTAGCAGTGTATGACACATAAAGGACAGCCTGCATTTTAAGAAATAAAGATGCCACATTCAGTTTGAGGTAATTTTTTAACCCAGCAGTGTCACGCTGCTCATCATCCTCTAATTCTACGCACTGATTCCCTTCATATACCTCACCCCTAACATCAGAGCAAGTGGCTTGGAGGTTTTCTGACTACTCAGACACAACATCATTACAAAAGTCTGATGCAAGACCCATTTTGTGTAATCTACTTTTATGAAAATTAAATGAGGATTACACATTTGTAGCATAGTTACAATCTTTGTATGGGAATACCACTGTTTTGTGCTTTTTTAGATTCATGTGTCCGAGGACTACAGATTCAGGATTCAGAAAAAGGTTTCTGAAATGTGCATAAAGGATACACAAATGTCACAGCTGCCTGATTTGGCCCTGCACTTATATTATTTTCCGGAGTACGGTATCTTGATAAATGAGTTCTCCGTGCACTAAGGGTATGAAATGTGCAGATGCAGTTCTCATGGAGACATGGTAGTGGGCTAACTCTTGAAAAGTAACTGTGCTGCAGTCTATAATGTTTAAATAAATCTGTTCTGGTATTAAAATTAGATGAACAGAGCTTACAGTGCCAAGTCATTATGGGCGACAACCTGAGAACAGAGGAAAAAAGAATGTTATTATGTTTTTTGTACAGTGTTACAGGGAACAGGCTGTAGAGTAAAATAAATACATTGACATTAAAATGGATAGTAGCTACCTGTTGACAGATTATCCAATTAAGCATCATCACTTAATTATAATTTTTCTCTCCACATAAAATAGTCAAATCAAACCATGCACTACTTTGTCAATCAGGCCCAATGTTAATAGTGGCACACGCAGATTCATTGATGTATTTTTCTGTTTTTTTAAGCCTACAGGAAAAACACCACACAATGTTTTTCAATACACAAATATTCATTTTGTATATGAATGCCAAATAAAAAAATAAATAAGGAATAAAGTCTGCTAATGTGATAACATCATCAAGCCAGGCCTGAGTAAAAGAACTGGGTGTGCTGGCAATGGCAAGAACTAAGCAATGGCATATTTTTTAAAAACTTTTGAAAGTCCAAAAGCACCAACAAAGCAACTGAACAAGTGGAGGGACAAGGGTCCAGTTGCTTTAAAGTTAGCAGTTAGAGAGTCTGCTACACCTACACAATCTTCCTCAACTTTGCCAAGCTCCTCAACAGGTTGAGAATTTGAAGTGGAGGCGCATGCGCAAGAGATAGTATCTTTATAGAAACAAAACAGGTTACTGCGCGCTTTTTTCAAACAGGAGCTCAACCGATAAGCACTACCACTTAAAAAAAATCAACATAATGATTTACATTAGTTTCAACATGTAAACTTTAACTACCAACTTACCATGTAAGCTTACAGGGTAAGGTCCACTTGGTTAGAAGCTGACATTGGCATTCTGATTCCCGCTAACACTGCACCTACACAATTTGGTTAACACAGAATTTAAATTAATGAAAGGTTTATGGTTAATATGGCCAAAAAAATAACAAAAAATAACACTGCTACGCACCACTGCATGATTTACATGTTCTTACAACAACTAACAAGCAAGCAATTCAATTAACATTAATTAAGCCCCGGACATCATCTTTAGCTAGCTAACCTAGTTGTACTGCTAACATGACTCCGGTTGTCTATGTATTAAAAACACTTCAAAACATTTAAGGATAAATTCATCTTAATTTTTTTCCGATACTTACAGTTTTTCAAATGCGGCTACTATTGAGAACTCAAGATGGCCCACCAAGTTTACGAGTCTCCTGTGTCGCGTCAGTTGAAATGACAACTCTCAGCACAGCTACCCGAATAGGAAACGCAGCAGAAATACACTACTTCCGGTGCAAGCGGTTTTGTTGTTGTTTATTAAATTCAATTTTATATTTTTCTTTTGATTGGGACAGACAGAGAATATTTTCAAAAAACATTAATAAAAAAAATGTTTTCACTTTCATAGCTGCACATTTTATATTAAAAATTGTATTTATTTACATATAGGTCACTTTATCTTGCCCATATGCTTATTTGGTCTCCATACTATGTCTTATTAGCATACGCGATTGATCTTTTTTTTATCTAAACATCGAATAAATTATGTTTAAACTGTGGGGGTTTTTAGTACATCTGAATATATTATTTTTAAGTAGCACTTGCTTAAATCTCCAATAAGTTAATATTCAAGCTTCATGAACTCAAAAATATAGAAAATCAAACTAGAAGTAATCTGAAATCAACATTTTTAAGTTAGGAGAACTTCTTAAGAAATTTTGAGTTTGCGCAACTCATTAAAATTAATTAGTTTGAACATTCGGTTTTACAGTGTAAGAGTTACGGTTTTGGAGTTTTTGGCCCCATCCCATTGGAGTTCTCCTTTGTTGACAGCCATGTTAAATTTTTTTCTTGTTCGCTCCACACTCAAAGCCTTTGTCTTCACAAAGGCTTATAGCACTTATTTCTAATTCCAGACACACAAGTTGCATCAAGTTCAGCCACTCATTTTTGCACTAGTCAGCCTGACAGTGGAGAGATAGGATGTACAGTTTGGCCAGACCAAAGCATTTTCCAAGGGTTTTCTATTCAGCTTTTTATGCTTCTTTTCTCTCTGCAGCTCTGCACTTTAAGGCCTTTTCCAGCAGACCCTACAAATCCCCCCTTCATCACAGAGTGTGCTCTGTTTGTAGTGACACTTAAAGCTGAATAAAGTTTCCTTCAAGAAGGTGGAGGATATAAATACAATGGCAAGCTCTGGGACGCCCTTCCCTCTATCCAGCAGAAACAGGATCTGATGTGATGTTGGTGTTTAATCAACATCTGAAGGAGCAGCAGCTTTGCCATGATTCATCAGCTGTTGGAAAATGAAAGGAGAGTATCCAGAGGGCGTGCATGTTTAAGGTGCCTCTTAGCCTTGATCCACCAGAGAAAGGTAGTTGTGTCAGTTGTGCCACAAGAAGGACTTGGGACAACTCTTGCAACTGGTGTCTACAGTACACCTGGCCTCCTATTGGTTGGCAGATCTTGGGTTATTACACCAAAAGTCCGAGAAGAGAGGAGAAATTAGGGAGCCGAAGTTTCACAAGCAAGCAGAAGCAACCTGAGGGCAGGAGTTCAATTCAATTCAATTCAATTTTATTTATATAGCGTCAATTCATAACAAAGTTGTCTCTAGACACTTTACATATGGAGCAGGTCTAGACCACACTCTATAAATACATTTATATTTTAGATTTATAGGAACCCAACAATTGAAAGCAATTCCCACATGAGCAAGTTGAGGCATTAGTTCAGGAAATCTGTGTAGTCAACAATATTTATTAGTGCAAGCTTACAGTTTGAGCAAAGACAGAGCAAATCCAAGTGCAGGCAGAGGCTATTTTTAGTGTAAGGGAAGGGTTCTGATCTGAGCATGAAATCAACAAATCATGCTATCAGACTGATAAAACATGCTCTTGTGTTGCATTTATTTTTTAAATTTATTTATTTATTTATTTTTATTTAACCTTTATTTAGCCAGGTTAGCCAAATTAGACCCATTGAGATCTCATTTTTAAGAGAGACGTGACCAAGAATGGCAGCAATACAAAGTTTCAGAAACAAGAAGAATACACATACAGTACAAAACAATGACAAAATATGAGTTACATACATTAATACATAAATTAGTATTACCATTGGTTTAAGAAGCACTAAATGGTTTACGGTCAAAATACATTACTGATCTTTTACAAAATTCCACACTGTTCAGATCCCTCAGATCATCTGGGAAAAGTTCATTTTGTATCCCTAGAACTATAATTAAACTTGATGAAGCTGCATTTAGTTTCTATGTAATACATAACTAGTACAAACTCCTTGAATACTAGTCTGCTGAAACCCTCAATAATTTTAATTAAAGATTGAAGACTTTTTTTGTTTTTTGCTGTCTGTTATTAAGTTATCATTTCTTTACGACCCTGTAACTTTCATTCTGTAACTTTTATAACTCTTTTATTCTGTTTTAGCTGTTTTATTTCATTTCTCTTGTTTTTTTAAGGCTTATTTAAAAATTGTGTTTGTAAAATGTCATTTTATTGTGTGTTTCTTTACACACCTTTACGCTTGATGTAAAGCACCTTGAGCTTACTCATACGTTTTCAGACTGTGTTTTTGTTAACATCAATGCTGTTCAGTGTGTCTTCACAATCGGACTCCTTAACAAAATAAGGATGACATGTAAATCGTGTCGTAGTGTCTGAGTGTTTCAGCTCAGATGCATCACACAATTTTCAACTAATACACATTGCTCATGCTCTTTTCTCTTTAGTACTATGGTTAAATCTGCACCACGTCATCTTTTTCTTCTTCTGTTGATGTGTATTTGCAGATACAAAACCAGCTGATGGGTTACTGCATTACTGCCACCTTCTGGGTGGGAGTGTAAAGCAGTAGATTGACCCAAAAACTACTTTGCTTTAGTCCTGTTTCTCTTAAATAATTCTTTATTGCATCACATGATTGAAGTGTAAAAAAACATATGACTGTCCCTTTGAGAGTGCCCTCCTTTGAAGTTGGTTTTATTCATGCATTTTGCTGAAGTGTGGCTTCTCAGCTGTCTATAATTACAGAGTAAGGAGACATATAGTGTGGACATATGTCAGCCCCATAAGTGCTGATAGGGTGAATAATATCTGAGGTTTTAACTCTGTCACATCTCACTCTCTCCTTTCTCTTTTTCAACCCTGTGTTTACAGGCTAGAATAAAGTCAGATTTTACATGTACACCCAGTGCTAGACCAAAAGATAACTTATGAGGATCACGAAACAGTGGAATGTCAGTTGTGCTTCTGACTGGAGCTCTTTTTTATTGAACAATTGGCATATGCACTACATGTCACCAACAGCACCCCATGGCTGGCTGAACCAAAGGCCTGCCAACAATACAAGCTAAGGCTCATGTTGACAATTAAGAGCACACCCCTCATAGATGTCAACACCCCTATTTGCTCTCAATTGTTAGTTTCTCAAACAAGTTAATAAAGAAATCAAACATCACTAGGCTCTCTGCCTTTTGCATTACATTATATGTTTTACATACATGGCTGACCTCCAAACATAAACTTTATGAACTTGAACAACTTAAACTTTGCTGCAGATTTTGTCGACACATCTACTACCATCTGATCTGATCTGGACATGCATGCACCTCCATTTGCTTTCAGGACTTTTGTGATTCCAATGCTATTGTACCCTTGTTATCCTCATTTATCTTAGGTGGTGTGCACTTACATCCGTTAGTGCCTACTAGGGGTTGTACTCAGTACATACTCTTTTGTGTTGTTGCTGCTAAAGCTATGTCTTGCAAGTTGAGAGGGCAACAATTGCCTGTCAATGATTGTCTGCTTTTTGGTTATCCATGATATCAAAGGACCAATCTCGTTTAGGCTTACACAATAAGCAGTCGTTTACATCAGCAGCACTCACAATGTGCTTATAGCCCAAAAATCTCACCATTAAATTTCCTGTAACACAATTCTTTTTCAGCTGTGCCACTCAGATATTTCAGTAAATGTTATACAGTAGTCCATTGCTCTTCTGTTAGGTCAAACTTAGGTCAGGTCTTGCACATGTCATCAGATTTATCAAGCTGCCAACTGCCTCTCTAAATTTTGGCACCACACATCTTTTCTGAATCATAAGTGTAGTTCAGTTTTTTTTGTTTTCTTGTTTGTTGCTCTTGGTTTAAAGTTTTGCATATTAAACCTTCAAGTATTTTCTCCACATATTTCTTACTCAACATTTTTACACATTAATCACTTTGCTCAGAGTCAATGCCAAGAAAATGTCTCAGTTTTCCCAAGACCTTCATTTCATTTAATTTTATTTGATTTTGTGCAAAGCGGTTTTCACTCTCATAATCATGTAGTATCTTGTTCCACTTTCTTCCAGACTGTTTTAACCTATAAAGGGACTTCTCTAGCTTATACACCAAGTTTCTATTTATCCTAGATTTTAACTTCATATCTCTCCGGTTGCTTCATGTAAATTTAATAGACTATTGATGCATGCAGGTAAGTAGTTTTAACATCCATCTCATGTAAAATCAGATTTTCCTGTGCTGCTTTCTGCATTAACACTCTGACACTAGTCAGATATACAGAAGGAGAAAATGTCTAATCATAGTCCACACTCACTTTTTGACTGTATCACTTAGCAACATGTCTTGCTTTGTACTTGTATGATCCATAACATTTATTCTTACACCTATCTAGGGCCCACTGCTTTCTTAAAATTGAGTTTGATGGAACAGTGCCTTTCTCAGCACCATGGTGTGGTGCAGTCCTCTGCTGTCGGTCAAGCAAACCTCTGTATCTCCTTTGCTTTCCGCTATTCCAGTGAATCTCTGTGACAATATGGGAAGTGCCCCTGGAGTCCACCTTCAGGGCCTTTTTGTTGACACTGTGTCCTTGCTGGATCCTTATGTCACTTACCTGCAATGCGAACTCTTTGCTGCTAGCCTCCTCAGAGACCTTTTTCACATGAACTCGCTGCTGTTTCTGCCAGCAAGTTGCATCTTGTGTATGAGGCTTTATCATTTACCACATCATTTCCTGTGTTTACATGCTCTCACACCATCTCGGTGCTGTCATCTCCATGTCCATGTGTGTTTGCTATGGTGGTCTCACACTCAGCTGCACTGTGCCTTCATGATATTGTCTTTGGATGCTGCAGCGCACATTTTCTCGATGTCTTCATAACTCCGTAGTTTAGTTCTGAAATCAGCAAAAGATGGCTCCACTTCTTTCAGTGTAATATGAGTAGCTAAAAGTTTGAATGACTCTGGCAATCCCTTCAAAATTGTCGCCACAAGCAGTCCTTTGCTTAATTTCTCATCAGCATTTTTTTAAAGCTATGATGATTGTTTCTGCAGGAATAACATATTTAGTCACACTCTTACAGCTTGACTTTTAAAGTGGTGTCAGTTGTGTATACAGGCCAAGTACATGTGGCTTACTTTTGCCTGTGTAATAGTCTCTCAAAATCTAAAGTGCTTTCCGTCCTTAGTCTGCTGCTTCTTGCATGACCCTAACCCTGACAGGCTTTTATCATCTAGAAATCGCCCTGAAATTGCCCTCTGCCTGTCCCAGGAATGCCATGAATGGCTATAGCTCAGGAGGTAGAGCAGGTTGTCTGTGTGTGTGAATGGGCGGATATTAACTTCTATTGAAGTCAATATGCTACTTTGAGTTATTTAATCCCCTGTTTCACCATTTGTTAAGCAGTCATAGATCATAATTGAGCCTGCTAGATATGCACTGCAGCTGTTGTAATCATTAGTGAAGTTTTTGATATTAGTATTAATTTTTTTATCCTGAGTTGTAACAGTAGTATATGCTAACACATGTTTAACAAATTATGGTGTGTAGCTCAGAAGGCAGGGCAGCTGTAACTCAGGAGGTAGAGCTGGCTATAAGGTCAATAGTTTGATCTTGGTTCTTTCGGTCTTCATGTTGCAGTATCTTTGAGCAAGATACTGAACCTAAAAATAAAGTTGTCGCTATTAGGTTTACCCTTCGCGCATGCCAGTCCTGAAGATTTCTTTGACACTACTGTGCCCCAACAGTGGCCCCCCTTAGGTTTGCCTGAGCAGTATAAATCACCATCAGGACCTGAGGTCCCCACCCTTTTCTTTAGTGTGTGAATATGAAGTCTAAGGAGCAAAGAAAAGGACATCTCTTTCTCAGTGTTCTGCTAGAAGTATCTGTCTCTGCCCTTCCTGCTGTGTGGTTCCAGCTGCATCATGAATCATAACCTCCACTCTAGCTGTGAGACCTGCTTGGATCTCTTCACACCAGACTTGCGTGGACTCCCCAGGCTATATGCCCCTTCTGCACCTCTCTGCTTATGGAGCAGAGGCAGTGGAGACTGGATAAGTTTACAGCACTGCAGGAAGATGGTATTATCAACAGCTGGAGTACTTTTGGATAACATTCCAGCGATGGTTGGGGGTCGCACTGTGGGGCGTGAGTAACCTGACTCAGCTCCCTCTATTGCCTGCTTCTCTCCCAGCTCCCCTCTGTCCCCAGTGGAAGACATGGAGTTTAGCTGAGAGAAAGGGGCACGGTCTGTGCCCACTTCTCTTCCTTTGCTGGCTGCTATCTCCCCTGCGGTGTTCCCTTCAGTGATCTGCCAGAGACTGTTCGGAACACGGCCAGCCATAAAGAGGTGCACATGCCTCCAGAGCCACCTGTACCTATCCTGCCAAGAATCACAGCACCTCCCTCTCTGGCTGCGCTTTCCACCACTTCATTCCTTACCTCCCGTAAATTGAAAGCACCTGTGGCTCATTACAATCTGTTTACCAGCATCAAGGGAGACAAAGAGCACTGCTACCCTTCCATTACTCTGGTGGAGCCTGGTTTTGGCTGTTATCTTACTGCTGAAGGCTACCTCAACACCAACCTCGTCTCAGGACCAAGTTAATGTCCGCCTCACAGACTAGGCTCACCAGTTTGCAGTTCATACAGCAGTGGCCTTAAACAACATTTCACTGCTCACCTCCTCAGTCGCCTTTGTGTGTTTAGTTTAGCTGCGTCACACAATAATCACATAGAACACAGAGTTAATGCTCTCTTTCTTCTTTTTCTTCTGATGTGTAGTGGCGGTTGCCAAACCATCTTAAAGGTGTATTACTGCCATCCTCTGGATATAGGGCCATGAGGCAACAGGCTCAGCATATGCATCACAAACATAGACCTGTGATGTGGCATTGGCAGGAATAACAACATTGGCTGTTTTTTCAGTGTTGGGGAAGCGTTTGGCTGCCGTTGGGCAGACAAGTATTCCCCCTCTAATTTCTTCAGAAAATTTTTAATGTCTCCATTAGCCTTATTAAATTAAAGAGAGAAGATTTTGACTAAAATGTAATCATATTTGGTGGACAAACTGGACTAAAATTATTTTCAGTTTTTATCCACTAAAACTAAACCTATGGTGGGTAAAAATGTCTAAAATGTGATGAAAACTAACAAACATTTTCAACTTAAGACTGAGACTAAATTAAAAATAGCTGCCAATATTAACACTGCACTGACAAACTGCCTCCATCGCAGCCCTTTCCACTTGGCCATTTGATGGCTCTCTCTTGGCTTACAGAAAAATGTTTTATATGTGCAAATGGATGGAAAAATTAATACAGATGGGCTACACTCTTCACCATTCAGCGGGGTGCTGGAGTTGGTCATATCATCTCAGGTAGAAACAGCTGCTCTGATGATGCAGCTGAGGGATCTCGTGGAAAAGGGACAATTTCCAAAGTCCCAGAAGGTGAGGTAAAACAAGTAATTTTACTCATGCGCACCACGGTAAAAAGGCGGACTGAGGCTAATTTTATGTTTGTCTCTCTTCAACAAGTGTATATGGATTAGGCCAATTCACATGCTTACAAGAAAGCATATACTGGAGTGTGTGCATCCAGGCAATTGGTTCACTTCCATCCACCTAAAAGAGGTCTGTGATGGGAATGCTGGGCAGATGTCAGCCAGTCATGTGTTGGTACCTCTGGTTCTCCTCCACATGAGGTGGCAGTCAGAGATAATTTGGTTGCCTCCGCCTCGACCCAATTTGGCACAAGGCCATATGCTAACTTCCCCATCTGCCCTGCAGCCAGATCCGTCATATTGGAAAACACCTGGTGTTTTGTCAGTGGGGGTTCTCCTTGAAAAACTTACATCAAACTTAGGGGGGGTGAATCCTCCATCTCCTCACAAAAACTGCCTGGAGCTGTCCAAAGTGCTTAAAGTGTTGAAATGCTTCACTCTGTTGATAAAGGCTAAGGGCCCTATCGTACACCCGGCGCAAACGCAGTGCGCCGGTGGCGCATGTGTCATTGCTATCTTACATCCGGCGCAAAAGGCATTTTTGTCACAAGTGTAAGATAGGA
>JAPZDZ010042712.1:0-10406 GCA_029783805.1 Acanthurus tennentii
GTGTCTTGAGACAACTTTGTTGTGAATTGACGCTATATAAATAAAATTGAATTGAATTGAATTGAATTGAATTGATGTCTGAGGAGGAGGTGTCGGACATAGGCGTTATACACAATCAGTTTCTGTTCATAAAAACTCCAGGTGGGGATTTAGACAAGACCAGAGTTGACATGACTTTCAGCTAGCTCTGTGCTACTGCTCCTGCTAGCACTAGCATACATGAAGTGCTAGGCCTTGAGAGGATATCTAAGGCTAGTTGTGCTGCGGTGATACGATAAAATGTCAGGACAGTATTTACAGACAACTCTGGTTTTACCTTTTCTTTCTGCCACTTTTACAGGATCAGTTTAATAATCGTAGTCTTTTTTTTCTGGGGAGGGAGGGAATTCTGTGAAGATTGGTCACAGGGGGAAACTGTGGGACTTGTTCTTGATCTGTTCATAACTGTTCTTAATAGTGTGACTTTTAAGTTGTTCTGTTCTTCAATCTGTGGGGTTTTACCTTTATCTGTGGTAGCAGATAAAGGTAAAAGCTATAAACAGAGCTTTTTGATGGATCTCTTACAAATGTGCAAATGAATGATATCGAGCTGGGGTTATTCTCTTGGAATGTCAGAGGCCTTAGGAAACTTGTCAAATTTAAACAAGTAATGACTAGAATTAAGCAGTTTCATCCCAAGATTATATTCTTGCAAGAAACACACTTAGTCTCCAATGAAACCACTCGTTTAAGATGAAGATGGCCAGGCAGGTAATAGCCTGCTCATTTTCATATCATGATAGGGGCATTGTAAAACTTGTTCATAAATCCATACCTTTTGGTATACTGAAAACAATTTTGGATCCCAGTGGAAGGTATATTATTATACAGGGCTCACTATGAAACCAAGACTTTGTCTCGGTCAATGTTTACGGTCCCAATAACAACAACCCCAGTTTTTATAATGATATCTTCTTATTAATCTCTTCACTACAAGGTGACATAATAATTGGGGGAGACTTTAACTGCTCACTGAATCCAAATCCACTAAAATTGCTGATCTATTTGATAACAATACTCTGATGTCCTTTGAAGACCTGAAACAAAAATATAATAAACCACAAAAACATTTCTTTAAATTTCTTCAGATTACAAGTTTTATCTCTAGAATGTACAGATCCCTTTGCCTACCTTCTCTCTCGTCTGTGGAAGAAATAGTAACAAAACACAAATCCACGAAAGGTCTGATTTCACGTTTCTACAAACTAATCATGGATGGATGTAGGACTTCATCTGAGAGTAAAAGACTGGCTTGGTTTTAGGACCTAAACAGTACTATTACAGCAGAGGAATGGCAAAAAATATGTCTGAAAGCCCAAACTCAATCCATAAATACCTATTTTAAACTAATTCAATTCAAGGGGTTCATGAGAACCTATGTAACACCATCCCTACTTAACAAATCCAATCCCCATATCCCAGACACTTGTGTTAAGTGCGGAATGAAAGGCACACTGTTCCACTGCCTCTGGGAATGCCCGGGCGTCCAGATCTTCTGGAAGGAAGTATTAGATACCATTTTAAATGTAACAGGCGTGAGGCTATCTCTATGTCCTAAACTCTGCATCTTGGGAATGTTTCCTAATAATTGTAAACTAAGCAAGACAGACAAGACAATGATCATATTCTGTTTACTACAAGCAAAACACACAATTGCTAAATCCTGGAAATCTCCATCTAAACCTTCTCTACAGATGTGGCTTGCTACTCTAACTCTCTTGCTCTTGAAGAGCTTACATTTGCGTCAAAAGGAAAATGCTCTATATTTGATAAGATCTGGAAGAGTTTTTTTAATCTTTCCTCGAAAGGGTGAAAACCCCGTAAGCATCTAGCTCCTGAGTACTACTAATCAAGTTTTTTTCATTTTGTACACTGGTTTATTTGTTTTATGTTTATGTCTACACTTCAAATCTTGTAATGACAAAAATTAAGAAGTAAAAAAAAGCAGCCCTGTCTTTATGTCAGATGGGAGAATGCTGGTCCTTTGTCTGCTGCTTTGTACCCCAATTGTTGTGGTTATTTCATTATTTTTAATTAATTTTTTGTTCTTTCTGTTCTCCTTGTTGTATATTATGTGTTAAATGTTCTGATTTTATTGTGTATGAATGTAAATAATCACATAAAACTCAATAAATATATTTGTTAAAAAAAAAGAAGCATAAAGAACCCATTTGGTCCATAAACTGGAGTAAAACAACTAAAGAGAGGTGTTAAGTTTACAGAGAACAGGCTTTGACCCAAAATGTGCCTATTTGATACAAAATATGTGACACTGAAACAATGCAAAATGACATAAATGAAGACTGAAAGAAACATCACAAAAACTGAGTTTTTAAAAAGTCCTCATTCATACTTATGAATAAGTATTAGTACTTATTAGTACTTACTAATAGAAATTAACTTAAAAATGTAAAATTCTAAATGTTTTTGTCATTTTTCTGCTTTTCTAATTGAGTTTCATCACTGCAGTGCCCGAAACAGACAGCATGAAATATGATGTTGCTTTTCATTGAAATGGTTTTTATCAGCCTCCTTCATGAAGCTCCTGCGTTCAGTGATGCCTCTGAGGAAGTGAGACGTCTCACCAGTTTATATTTTGCCACACAGACAACTTTCCGGTGAGCTGTGCAACTAAAACACTTTGTTCTGACAGCTGAGCAGAGCTCAACAGAGCTTTGATCCAACACAAACCTTATTAAGTTCAGAAGACTTTTTAAAACACTTAGTTTTTGTTTTTTTTATAAAAGCATTTTTAATATAATCAGAAATGAAAGGTAACTGTTCCCAATAACAAACTGTAATAAAGGTACAATAATGTTAGACTGAAATAGCTGAATTACTGCTCTTATCACTGTAACGTTTATGACAAGGTTTTTATTTCCTCATTGACCTTTAATTTTGGATGCAGGTACAATGACTTACTTCTCTTATCGTCTTTCTTATCTATAAACTGAATAAGTTCAAAACTTTCAGCACGTTATTACAAACAAATCTGATGAGAGAAATGAATATTTTTTCATTTCTGACTGAAGCATAAATATCATGAGATGTCCTGAGTGTTTGACAGCTGTTAGCATATAAACATGGTGCACATACCTGAGCTCGATGCTCTTGTTTTGTAGAATGGTCTTGCCATAATGTTTCTTTATTTGTTAGAAGTTCCAGCAGCAGTTGAAGCTGTGAAGGGTCCGTCTGGTCTCCAGGTCTGAACAGTTGACGGACATCAGGGATTAGCTTAAATCAATTTTGAGTTTTTATAACAAGAGACACCTGAATGAGCAGAAATATAGAAACCATGTTCACTGTGAGGAACTTCAGTACAACAGTCCTATAAAAATACATTTATCTTTATTAAAGTTGCTGCATTGATTGAACTCTGCAGTTATTTTGTGATGTCGTTCAGCTCTGTGATGGCAGCTGTTTCTCACACGTTCATACAGGCAACACAAAGTGAAGTCATGTAGTAAACGTGAAAACAAGTAAAGCAGTGATCAGAGAAAAACACGACATTAAGGACAGTTTGATAAAACTGTTCATCTGTTTCCATTAAACTCATCACTCTGTGGAAATTATTAGTTTAATGTTGAATCTACTCACCAGAAACTATTGCTGCGTCATTTCTCCTCCAATAAATGTTCAAACTCCACAATGATAACTGATTTATTGATCGCTGAGTGCAAAGACACAGAAGGTGTGACAGAGAAAAATAAGGAACCTGATTGGACAGAAAAACTGTGACCTTTAACCTTAAAGAGAACAGTCAGGGAAATACTGACTCTCCCTGTTTTTATGAATATGATCCACTGACAATAATTCAGACCTTTGACCTGCAGTTTGATTGTAAAAGAAAAATCTGGAGGACAAAGTTTAACTTTGGAAACTTTATATTATGACCAACACAAAAAACTCACACCAAACGATATAAAGAAAAAGTTTTCTCAGGATTTAACAGCAGTTATCATGAATGAATAAAACCAAGACTTGCCATTGTCCTGGTTTTCTCTAAAAACTGATGTCAGTGTGAACTCAGCTGGAAGCAAGGCAGGGCCTCAACTGTCTGGAGGATTTTTAAAGCAGGTTCAGAAAGTTTGTCTGCAGGTCAGAGATCAGCTGTGTTTGTGTCCTGGAACAAAGATCATGTTTAAATATTGTTCAAATGAGCCAAAGAAGAAGAACCAGAGACTGAATTTCTGTCCCATTCAAACAGACACAAAAGGTTAGCTGGCCACCTGAGTGCAGAGCAGCCATTAATAGATGATTAATTGATTTATTGATTGATTGATTGGTGTGCTGAAATTGGCCTTTAGTGGATTAGATTTAATTGATCCACAATAACCTCCAGACTGTGACATGAGCTCACAGTTTGGTGACCACAGTGGATCCAGTGTGTCCCGCACTAGTCTGTCAGCTTATGCCTGTGTCAGCCGTCGGGACCAATGGTCACTCTGATTGGCTGTTCGCTAGCAAATCAGTACATGAGAAGAAAAAAGAAAATGACAAAGAAACCAGGAAGTGAAGAGGACTTTAAAAGCCAAAAAAATGTGCTGGCCAAACGTGGTATTGCAAGTATGGCGTCGGTCACGTTGTGCAGTTGGGCCCAAAAAGACTTTTTTCCCATTGACTAACATGGGGAAAAAAGACGTCTTTATTTCATCGTATCAATTTATTGTAGGTACATTAACTTACCAGTGCAAACACTTAAATGACCCTTTTTAAAACAAATCATTTCGTTATTTGAGCAATTCAATGCAAATCGATTAAGAGTGCACCTCATCCTAACCCTGTTACATCAACTAAATTACCATGATGAAATGACTTTATAAGTGCGTGTGTGTGTGTGAGTATGTGTGTGTAACGATAATTGATAATGGATTTGCTTAAAATTGCAATTGTAATTTTGATTGGTTTATTTGTGAAATTGCAAAAGAGTAAATACAATTTTAACATATATTTCACTGCATATGTAAGTGTAATATTTTCAGAAAACACAAAACATCAGTTTACTTTTGTGTCCACACCTGTCAGTAACCTGACATGTCTGGGTTTAACTCTTAACACAAAAACAGCATTTAGGAGAAGTTACATAAGCAAGAAAATATTTGAGAGTTAGTGAGCATTAATGTCTCATTCATGTCTTTCTTCCTAATATCGGACACAGCTTTTGATAGGCTAAATAAATATGTTTCATCATCAGTAAAAAAAGTTCCCTACCTATTGCACTTGCTTCACATATTGTTGCATATCATGAATAAAAACAATTTTACCAGAATGTTATGTGTTCATTGTGATATTTATATATAAAGTTATCACATATGACTTAGAAACACAAGTGACTGTGATACATTTATTTGATGAATGTCACACAGCTGGAAAATGATTGAACTGATGGATGAGCCCTTCATAACTGCATTTCACAAAAGCTACGGATGCCTGTGAAAAGTAATCAGTGCTGATGCCCTAACCCTAACCCTTGGAGAAGTTAAATACAGATGGCTAACAAACTTTGGGGCCCAATCTAAGTTATGTGTTAACCGTCTGGTAGCTCATCTGTAATTGTGAAAGAGAATCAAGCTAATAGTGTTTTCTAGGAACGTTAATAATTTAATTAACGTATCCGTCGCCGTCACATTAAATTCAAAATACTACTGTTTTAATGTCAGTGTTAATTTACCTCCAATGAATGAACTAAGCTGGTATGTATGATTTAAACTAACATATTACTCCACTTTGCGCTAATACAAACACATGTTGCTGCAGCTTGGCTGTTAAAAGGCCGTAAGGTCAGCAAGCTCGTGAACACGCAAGTACGACCATGGAAACTATCGAGCAAGTCCGGGAGAGCCCAAGTGACTGAAAGGCGGGTTTTTATGAAAGGCTACTTCGCAGTCTTGGCCCCTATGGGCCTACGGAACATGCGCATTATGGTTTTAGTCGGATCCAGAAGCCGAGAATTCTTGGCTTCATGTGCCACTGAGCAACTTTCATAGGAATGAATACATCCAGTCCAGCTGACAAGATAATCTGACAAGATATCGTCGATTAAACCGTCTGTGGTGCCAAGAGGTGAGACTGGTAAAAAGTAAAGTGAAAACGGGGCACACTTTGTTTTTCCACAGTCTTCCGGTTTCCCCTTTTTAGAACGTACGTACATTTCAGTTGGTAATTGGTGGGCGCATCCAAGTAATGGATGTATTATGTGAACTTTTTTTTTTTATAAGTCTTTATTAAGAATACAATACAATGTAATGAAGCCGCCAGTGGGCTATAAACATTCAGAAGCAGTATTTCAGAATATCATATTACACAAAAACATTGAAAAGAGCACATACTGTAAATTTTGGACTATAAGCCGCTACTTTTTTCACAAGCTTTGAACCCTGCGGCTTATACAATGATGCGGCTAATTTATGGACGAAAATAAACAAGTGTGTGATGAAGTTATTCTGAGGCTGTTCAATTCTGACACTGAAGAAGACAACTTTAGCGGTTTTAGTGTGCTGGAGGAAGATGAAGACAGCGATCACGCCTGCCGACAAGGGGGGACAAATGGGTCTGTTGTCCCGGGCCCAGGGTAGGGGAGCGGCCCAAAACTGGGCCCTCATTAAATTATGGAATAATTATTCAAAATTTTTGAAAAAAGGCCCATTTGAGTAAAAGATAAAAGCATTTTATTTGTTTTCTTCCTAGTTGTCCTTGAAGTAGTGGTCAAGAACCCCCAACACAAAAATGGTTTGGCCTCTGATCAAACTTTGATGTTGTCATTCAATTTAAAGTTCAGTATGCTCAAAATGTCTGGTCAGCACAAGTCCGGTGCTCAGAAAAGAGAAGAAGAGAAGAAGAAAATAGAGGTCTTAGAGATTTACTCAATAAATATTTTTTAAAAAGTTGGTGATGGTGAAGCTGAGACTAGTGAAGTCAATGTAGCGCTAGGTAAGAAACAGTGCAGCTAACGTTTAGCAGCCTTGTAACGTAACCGGCCAGCTCTAATGTTCACATCCATTAAGTATTAAAGCCTGACACAACACGGAAAAATACATATATTCAATTAAAAGTTAAAAAAATCGTCTGTGTTATATTTTTCTGTTTAAATATCCCATGTTGTTAGGAGCAGTCCGTAAAATCAACGTGCACTCATTAGTTCACTTTACAGCCTTTTATTTTGGCTCAAAATCAACAAAAGAAACAGGAAAAAACAAACTCCATCACTTCATGTGCGGTTGAAAATTGTTTGCCCTTCCACTCCCACTGAATCCCTGTTCACCTGTCCCTAATCGAGAGTATGCCACACCTACAATTCAGATCCCCTCTCAGACATCAAATCAAGCTGATATAAACAAGGAAAACAAAACAACACGAGAGATTCTAAGGCATGAAATTAAATGACAGGAAATTCAAATCAAAATACATCATAATAAATAGTAGTAGGGCACATCTGCAAATGGCTTCAACACATGTTACAACATGAACATCTGCGGCTTATAGACAAGTGCAGCCTATATATGTACAAAATCTTTTTTCCTTTAAAATTTAGTGCGTGCGGTTTATATTCAGGTGCGCTCAATAGTCCGGAAATTACGGTAAATCAAAAGTCTTAATGGCTTTCATATTAGTGGAATATCTGATAATTTTAATATATTGTTTGACCTCATTATCAAAGACTGAAAGGAATGGTTTTTGATTAGTATTTGTGGATATGCCATTTGGCTAAAAATATAATAAGATTAATTATATAAAATTGTTTTTTGTTTTTTTTTTTGCAGATGGATAGTCAGTGAAGCCAAACAATATATGTTCAAAGCAAAAGGAAAAATGTGGTTTAATACAAGTAGAAATCAAGTTGCAAATATCTTTTCTTAATTTGGTGGAGAAGGGCCAAGACCAAAATAAATGAATAACATTGTCAGGGTGTCCTTCACAAAAAGATCAATTTACATCTACATCTTTTTTGAATCGTCATATAAAAAACTTTTGATGGGTAAAATTTATGGATTATTTTAAAAATTTAAAATTTAAAAAACTTTATTAGTTATCATATATCTAGCTGGCAAGTTCCAAATCTTTTCTCCAGTTAAGGTTATTAATAAAGGTGTTCCAATGAAACTCATCAGAGCATAAATCTGAATAATCAATAAATCAAGTACTAGTATGATATTGTTGGAGATATGTCTGTTTCTCATGAATCTGGATTGAGTTTTGTCAATGATGTGGTCCAAAACAGTTTTTATTCTTTCAGCAAATTCCAATGCAAATATTTTGTAATTATTACTCAGTAAGCAGATTGGACGCCAGTTGTCAATGAGGAGTAAATCTTTCTTTGGTTTAGGTATGAGAGTTATGAGGCCTTGGGTTAAGGTAGGAGGAAAGGATTCTTTGCCTATACATTCAAAGAAAAGATCAAGGAGGAAGGGCACAAGCTGTTTGGAGAATGCTTTATAGAATTCAGAGGTAATACCATCCGTGCCTGGAGACCAGGGGCGGGGCTTCAGGGGGGACTGGGAGGGCGACACACCCCCGGTCTGGGTCCCAGAGGGGCCCGATAGGATAGGAGGTAGGACTTACAGTGCGTTCACACCGGACGCGAAGCGAATTTTCGATTTACTTGCGCGAGTAACTCGTGTGAATAACTCACGCGAGTACAACTCGCGAATATTCGCCCAAAACGAAAGGGAGGGGCTACCGCAATATATAAAATAAAACAATTATTCCCTCCATTTTTTTCTGTCATCAACCATGGCAGATATCACCACGATCGCTGTACCTGCTTCACCTACTTCTTCCTCATCCTTGTCCTGCGTGTACTCTCTGGTCCTCTCTTCCCCGCCCCATGTTGCCACCAGTCTCCCTGGGGGTGACGAAGGGGTCGAGAAAAGAGAGGACTGCATAGTACTTCCACAGCTTCCCTATATATATATATATATATATTATATGCAGTGTATGTAAACTCATTGTATTTTGTTTCTCAGTTTTACCCTACCCTAGTTCATCATTAAACAAAGTTGAACTGAGTATCGTCTTCATCGTGGTGATTTGGAAAAGAGTTATCTGCCTGTTGGCTCATGCGGGGCGCATGAGGGTGACAGAACACTCAGAGATTTATTTATTTAAAAATGATGTTGAACAGACAGGAAGTTTGACATATTATGGTTTCAATTTTTCTGTCAAAATAAGAACCTTGTTTGATTTAGTTTGACCATTTAATTTGAAGTATCTGTAAACTATTGTTGTTTTGTCCACTGTTGTGATGAAACAGAGTAGCACATAAAGCCAAATAGCCCAGATATGATTTCCAAACATGCTGCAATGAGACCTTGCCCTGCTTATCTGCCAAAGCACACTAAAGCCACACCCACCCTCTGATTTCCCATTTGGTAAAATGTCAGGAACTTGCTGGGAGCTAACACAGAGCCCACTTTCCATCTATCCACCGAAGGATAACATGCATTGATATAACGAGTCACTTTCTATTGAGACAAAGGAAAGATTGTGTTTTAAGGCCTTTGTGGCTCACTAAAGGAGTTGGTGCCATTTTTTAGTGCTATAAACATCTGGTTCCTGACTCATTAAACTGCCTTTGCAGGTATAATTGCATCATATAAGTAAAAACATTAATAATGGGGTTACAAACTTAAACATGCAGGCAGAGTTATGCCTATCAGGCTGTTTAAATTGTCCTTCATTCACTAGCTAACTTTGGCAAAACCTAACACATCTTCCTCTGAAACTAAGAGGGTTTAAAATAAGTTTGAAGTGAAAGAAGCAGAGATACAGTGTCAATTTCTAGTAATTACTGAGGTGATTGGACTTGAAGTTGTTCAGATGCACAGATCTGAAGAACTACACTGCACTCAGGTTTAGTCCAGTTATATTTGTTAAGGCGCTGAATGGTTTACTGGTGCAATAACAGCATATTGCAATATTAAAACTAATTTCAGTCTGTTGTCCATGCTGTATCTAACTCCTTTGGCCCAGTTAGCAACGGAAGGAATAAAACCAACCTTGTGATGTGTTTCCTGAAGTGCCACTCAGCTGGGAAATTAATCTGCAACTGTTTTTTAAACATCACATTAAATAATGGCTGAAGCAGTCTCAAAGTAGCACAAATTTAAATTTTGTATACAATTCATTTTCATGGCCAGGGCATGATCCATGGAACACAACAATGTCAACATCATATAAAACAATTAATTAATCATTCCTAGATTAAGATTTTGTGTGGTCATTTTGATGCTGTTGTATAACTGTTGACTGTTGATTTTAAACTTTTGTTGTTTGTTTTTAATGCCATCAACAGCCGGGCTCCCTCCTACTTATCCGAGATTTTAGCTATCCGTGATCATGGCAGGGCCCTGCGTTCTTCAGGTCAGCTA
>JAPZDZ010042713.1:0-10404 GCA_029783805.1 Acanthurus tennentii
GCCAATCACACTGGGAAATCCTAAAAGAAATTAAAATTACTAATCCTGATGTAATTAAAATATAATATAATTTAAAACTCATTTTAGGGATCTTTGCAATTCTGTGGAACTCCTCCTTGATGGTTCTGACAGGTTTATGTCCAGGGAAAACGACAAAGACAGGTAATAGCTGTTTCAGGGCGAGGCACACTTTTCTGGCCGCCCTGCATACAGTTGCCTTACTCAAGTGCGCTGCATCTCCGACATTGTACAAAAAGCTCTCATTTGCAAAGAAACACAGCGCAACACACAATATCTGCTGGGATGTGAGAGCATGACTTCGGTTGGTTATGCTGCGAATGTAAGGTTTGCAACATATGATTAGGTTGTGTATATAGATGATGGACTGTGATGTGAAACAGTACTCCTCAAAAAGAAAATTGTCTGGAAATGCCAGAACATCTATGCGCAGTCTGATAACCATCTCCTGACGAATATTTAATTATCTGCACAGTAATGCTGCACCTTCATCCACGGGATCGTTGTCAAAAGGACATACCATGTAAGTGAAAAAGTCGCCACCTACTTTGCCTGATTGACTTCTAACAAAGGCCTACTAACTGATTTTTTTAATGATTTTTTAAATAACAGACGGCAGAACTTTCTACTCCAAAACTCGCCTGCTGACTGAATGAGGAAATCAAATGCTGTGTGTGGCTGAAAGAGGGCGGAGACAGAGACAAACTCGAGGTTAACTGAGAAAAACCTGGTCCCGACCAGGTTAGTTTCATAGAGTCTGTTACTACGGTAACTGACCGAGAGCTTAAGTTACCTCTCTCTGTGAAACAGGCTAGGGTTACCTCTCTTTCTCTGGTTTGAGTTACCTCTCTTTGTGAAACGGAAAACTCAGAGTTTCCCTCATTTCAGGGTTAACAAACTCAGAATTTTCACTAAACCTGCTTTGTGAAACGGACCCCTGATATTGGCTTAGTTTTTGAAAGACTCAACCGGACCTTTTTACATGTTCTAATTCAAAAAAACCATACAAAGGAAATGACTTTGATCCAAAACAGCTTACTGAAATTCTATTACAACATGCAGGGAAAATTTAATAACAGTACAATTCTTATAAAAATATTAACAACAGCAACACTGAACTGCCAAAACCAAGATGAAAACACAAGGAAAAACAAAGATGTTTTTTTATTTTGAAAAGTGATCAATGCATTCCATGTGTAAAGAGCCACGGACTACATGCTAGGTTTCTAACATAGAAACCTATTGTTAGAAACCTAACATGTAGTTGGAGAAAACCATCGATGCCACTGATGCACTGCAAAGACATCAAGCTCCAACACTTAGCCAGAATCGGACAGCCACTTGCCATAAGGAATGTACGAAGACTAGAAAAGCTGGGTACAGTCGCTGCAGAAACTTGAGGAACTACATATTCCCTGGCCCTATGCTTCTCTACGTGCCAAGCCTAAAGAAGAGTAGTACATGCATTCTCAGATGCCTCTGTTAATAGATAGATGGATGGATGGATGGATGGATGTACTTTATTGATCCCAAATTGGGAAACTCCACTGTTGCAGCACTCCACAACCAAACAAACAAATAGTACAAACTATACAAGAATCACCAGAAGAAATCTTCAAGTGAATTCAAAGAAAGAGCATTTACAAGGGAATAATTAAAAAAGGGCATTTACAGGGGAAATTATTAAAAAAGACAAGAGCAAGATGTGCAAATGGCACTCAGTAGTGCAGAAGCAAAGATGTACAAGGTTTAAGAAACCAGTAGTGCACATATTTGCCATTGAGTCTTTAAAAAGTCCAGAATGTTAACTGTCACACAGCGGGGAAAGAGTTGTAAAGGGTTATGGCTCATGGCAGGAAGGATTTCCTGAAGCGTTCCTTCAGACAACGAAGTTGTCCGAGTCTCTTGGAGAAGACGCTCCGCTGTCTGTCCAGTGTGTGGTGGAGAGGGTGGTCCTGGTTGTCCATGATGGATAACAGTTTGTTTAACATCCTCCTCTCCACCACTGCCTCAAAGTCTCCTGTCTGCAGCCAATGACAGAGCCAGCCTTCCTGGTCAGTTTGTTCAGTCTGCTGGTGTCACTGGCTGTGATGCTGCTCCCCCAGCAGACCACAGAGGAGAAGAGAGTGCTTGCTACGACAGACCGGCAGAAGATCTCCAGCATTGTCAATAGTCACACCTAGGTACTTGTTCTCCTCAACCAACTTCACATCCCTACCCAGGAGTTGTTCCCTTCCTCCTGAAGTCAATCACCATCTCCTTGGTCTTATCCACGTTAAGCAGCAGGTGATTATCCCCAGTCCACTCCACAAATCTATCCACCGGCCCTCTGTACTCCTCCTCCCATCCACCGTTTATACACCCTACAACTGCAGAGTCATCAGAAAACTTCTGAAGGTAGCATGACTGTTGTACTGGAAGTCACTGGTGTACAAGGTGAACAGGAAAGGAGAGAGCACAGTGCCCTGTGGGGCTCCTGTACCACTCACCACCACATTAGACAGGACACGGTCCAGGCGGACGTACTGTGGCCTGCCTGTCAGGTAGTCAGTGATCCAAGAGACAGTGGACACGCCAACCCCTATCTGTCGCAGCCTCTCACCCAATAACAGAGGCTCGGTGGTTTTGAAGGCACTCAAGAAATTGAAGAATGTGATTCTCACAATGCCACCACCACCCAGGTGTGAGTGAGCCTGCTGCAGCAGATAGATGACAGCATCATCCACCCCCAGACACGGCTGGTTGGCAACTGTAGAGGGTCCAGAGACAATCTCACCTGCAGCCCAAGGCAGCCAAGCACCAACCTCTCCAGCACCTTCATCACATGAGAAGTGAGGGCGACTAGACGGTAGTCACTGAGGTTGGATGGAGTTGAATTCTTGGGCTCTGGAACCAAGCAGGAGGTCTTCCAAAGCAGAATCACCCTCTCCAGGCTGAGGCTCAGGTTGAAGAGATGCTGGAGAACAGTAGCGAGCTGGCTGGCACTCAATGGTCCTCAGGATCCGGGGGCTGATGCCGTCAGGGCCTGCTGCTTTGCGTGGTTGAGTCTCTCCAGCTGTCTCCGCACCTGGCTGGTCGTCACAGTCAGTGAAGAAGGGAGGGGAGTAATGTCTGTAGGGGAAGGTGTGGTGAGCTGTGTTAGTGGGAGGGTCTGGTCCAGTGGGCTCACTTCAGGGGGTGGAGGAGGGAGTTGAGGGAGTGTTGGAGGCAGTGGGGAGGTGTGAGGAGCAGGGAGAGGGGTAGCTGGGATGGGGGAGGGCAGTGAGGAAAACCTGTTGAAGTAGGTGTTAAGCTTGTTGGCCCTCTCTTGGCTGCCTGATGTCTGTCGGCCTCTCCCACCACAGCCAGAGATCTCCCTCATTCCACTCCACACCTCTCTCATGTTATTCTGCTGCAGTTGTGTCTCCAGCTTCTTCCTGTAGGAGTTTTTACACTCCCTCAGCTTGTCTCGAAGTTGGTGCTGCAACCTCTTCAGCTCCTCCCTGTTTCCAGACCTGAAGGCCCTCTTCTTTTTGTTAAGCAGAGCCTTCAGGTCGCTGGTGATCCATGGCTTGTTGTTGGGGAAACAGCGAACAGTTTGTTCGGGAAAGACAGTGTCCTCACAGAATCTGATGTATTCTGAGATGCGCTTGGTCATATCATTGATGTCCTTCCCATGAGGCTGACAGAGTGCGCCCCAGTCTGTGCACTCAAAGCAGTCCTGCAGGGCCTCCTCAACCTCCTGAGTCCACCTCCTCACCGTCCTTGTGGACACAGGCTACTGCTGAACAAGAGGGACATACTGAGGGCACAGCTTGATGAGGTTGTGATCAGATCTGCCAAGGGGGGAAAATGCAGTGGCATTGTATGCATCAGGTGCATTTGCATACAGGAGGTCCAGGGTTTTGTTTTCTCATGTGTGGCAGTCAACATACTGGGTGAAACTGGTCAGTGAACTATTCTAGTGTCATGTGGTTAAAGTCCCCATTGATCACAATAAAGGCATTAGGCTGCTGTGTCTGCAGGCGGGAGACTGTGGTGCTGATGATGTCAGCAGGCGCCTCGCCATCAGCTGATGGGGGGATGTAGATGGTGATCACTATCGCGGATGTAAACTCTTGGCAGGTAGTAAGGGCGACAGCCAAGAGTTCAATGTCCAGGCTACAGAGACGTTCCTTTAAGCACACATGTCCGGGATTGCACCACCGCTCACTCACTTACATTGCAATTCCCCCTCCTTTCTTCTTACTGCTCTCTGTAAAGTCTCTGTCTGCCCGTACAATCAAAAAGCCAGGTGACGTGACATGGTACGGGATGTGCGAGTGCAGCCATGTCTCAGTAAAACAAAGCAAACTGCTCTCATGGAACTCCAACTGAGTCTTAATAAGCACCGTCTGCTCGTCCGTCTTGTTGGCAAGAGAGCACACGCTCCCCATGGTGATCGCAGGAAAGGCAGGCTTGTGTCTCCTCTTTCTGTCTTTCACTCCCACTCCAGCCCTGCAACCCCGGCGTCTCCTCCGTTACTCCTTCGGGATTTCAGGTCTGGCCTCGGGCAGCAGGACAAATACACACAGCGCAAACAGCTGATCGCGGGCGTAAATAATGGCCCCACCGCTCTGTGCGCTACTCTTCAGATTCATATCACTTGCATGTGCTGCACTAAGAATGCTGAAGTCATTTTTTGGTCATAAGTCAACACTTAAGGGGCTCAACTTTCTCTTCTTAGTAATTTATCTCTTCGTTATCTGTCATTTCAGTTGAGTGTAGATCATTGACTGTATAAAACACTGGACAAACCCTCTGTGACGTCACCCATTGGTTTCTGCCCGAGCAAAAGTGAAGTCTCAGAAGTCTCGTCCTGGGCGCCGCCATTTGCCAGCGCCTGACTCTGCCAAAAGCTCGCCTAAATAACGAAAAACCAAATATGGGAAAAGAGGTGGGGGTCAGAGGATGGACAGCACACCCACTCAGCTTACAGCCCCCGGCTATACGTCAACAGGCTGTCAATCAACGAGGCCACGCCTTAATTTATCCAAGAATAGCCGAATTTTAAGCTTAAATATAAATTAAACAAATGAGTTAGAAAAAAATCACCCCCCTCAGAGTTTTCATGAGATGGTGGAGAAGCTGTAGACAAAAAAACGTTTTTTGAACCAGGCTGTAAATATGTTTATTTCTGCTCTAAAGTTGGCCATTTCAACATGGGCTCCAATGGGAATTTGCTCCCTTTTGGAGCAAATTTTGGAGCCAGCCTCAAGCGGTAAGTCGAGGAATTGCAAGTTTTTGTACTTCCTGGTTGGCTTAAATGCGGAAGTGGGAAGTTTGCCTCTTGGTGTAGGTACAGGGCTACAGTAGCAACAGATTGATCTTCCTCTTTCCTGATCATTTTTAGCTTCATAGCCTGGGATGTCTCCTACAACCTGGCTGAGTGCAACATGGATAGTTTCCTTCCAGTGCCTCTTCTAGCTGTCAGACTTTAAACAAGGATACAACGATGAGCTTCTTGCTTTTCTACTCAATGGCCCTCATTAATCAAACAAGTGTAGAAACCAGTGAAGATCTAGCCACCAAAATCATCTTACACCAGGGTTCATGTGTAATTCATGAATCGTTCATATCTTGCAAATCACAGTGATAGAGCAGTAAAAAAATGTGGTGGCTGAAAACAATCGTGATTTAAATATCACACTCTTTGTATAGTATATAGTTAAGAGGCCTTGTCCCTAGAGTTTACAACACAGAAAAGCAAAATACAGCTCAGAAGAGAAACTTCTTAGATGGATACCAAAAAGTCAGATGTCCACCGTTACAAGACAGCTCTAATGGGCAGCCTGAAAAGTGGCATTAAAGGCAGTCAGAAAGCAGTAGTATAGAAGGAAATTACTGCCTTACAAGTAAGCTATCTTTAAATGAAAGATAATTTATCTTGCAGGCTACATATTTTTAAGCTAATGCTTATTTATTATTATCAATAATAGTAATAATAGTAATTAAAGCTGCAAGCAGCGTTGGATGGGCCCTCGCACCCCGCCGCCCTTTGGAGGCGGCGGCAACTCGCCTCGGACATGGTCGACTGCTCGTCCACACTGCCGTCCAAGCGCAGTACGTGCCTTCTTTCTCTCATGCGGGCAGGCCAGAACATCACTGCACTCACTGCTTGATAGTAAAAATCAGGCAGTGAATCAAGTTGATTCATGTGCTTAATCCAAGTTCCCTCTATTCACCTATCTCCTGACATTGATGAACAATGTAAACATATACAGAAAAAAAATAATGTTCCCTTAAGTATTTCCTAGCACAGGTGACGCCAGCTTTCACCAGTGTAAACTGTGGGTCTGTAGTCTGTTTTTTATTGTAATTAAGTTCCAGTACTTGTAATGTCATTGCGCTCTATGTCAGTTTCCATTTCCATTGGCTCATCTTCACAATAAAATCAGTGACACTTTTCTATGAAACTGTTTACAAATAAATACACTGAAAACATTTTATCTGCTGATATTTGTTAATAATAATATAATATTGGTCATATTATTATAGTTATCTACTGACGTCTATTATCTCACTTCAAAAAGTGATACATTTGGATAAATGTGATTCCAAATCCACCCATACTAAAACAAAACTATTTTCATATATTAAATTGGCAAACTGACAATTAACCACAGCAAAAAAATCTATAAATATAAATGAATGTTGGGTCCTTTTTTTTTTGTGGCCACATGTACAACAGAATTCATAACTAAAATCTACTGAGAAAATATATGTTGTTGAAGATGAATGTAATTACTAAAACATCTAAATTTAAATGAAAAAAGTGTATTGCAAAATAAAATATATATCATTAGGTACAAAATGTTATCCGTCATATATTTTTTATCAATGAGGGTGTTTTCCATGAAGTGTGAGAAAGAAAAGTCCCCAGTAATAGTAGTTGTGCTTTACTGTTTAACGCAACATTATATAAATACATGAAATGCTATATGTATACATTTTAATTGAAGGCAGTATATTATTCACAAGGATAAAGATAGTACTTGTGAACATGAGGAAATCATAGAACATTGATTTTATTGAGAATTTGAACAGAGGAGCTCCTAATCTGTACTTGAAATATATTGATGTGATCTGACCCTGCAGCTCACTTGGCTGAGTTTGGAGAAATGATGAAGAAAATAACTTAAAGGCCTTTACTGTCATTTTTAAAGTACTTTTAATTGAAAAATTAAAAAAACTGTGTTCCCTTATGTATTTCCTAGCACGGATTACGCCAGCTTTCATTGCTGTAACCTGTGATGTTGCCAAGTTCCTTGGTAGTGCAGGAGTTATAGAGGTAGCAGATGGTCAATGACAGAGAGTGAAAGATGGTGGCACAATGACAAAAGGGATGCCCATACTGTATTGAGGCTGGTCTTACTAATGACTTTTATAGGGAAAAAGTCATAGACTGTATAAAATAGAAAAAATACAGGGCATAAAGACAATGTGTTTAAAGTACTGCTGGAGCAGAAGACTGTAGTGCGACACTGGCTTGTGACACTAAAAAGAGGTAATTATCCCATTGGCGCTGACTCCAGAGTTTGCAATTAATATTTTTGGAGAAAGATTATGTAGAACTGAAGACATTTAATCAGGCAAATGTATTGTTTGGACAGTTCAGTATACTTAAGACTGAATTTGTGCCCAGTTTTTTCATTTTAATGTAGTTCTAGGAACTGTGATGTAATATGCCAATATACATTTCGATAGGATGATCTTCCCAATAATATCAATTCCAGCTTTTTTGAAGCTATGTCCAAAAAATAGATTGAAACCTTTTCATTTGTTTTTAAATATTTGTTGATGCTTTCTGACTTTAAATTAGTTTTAGAGGCAGATCGGGGGGTGGCGGGGGTTACCACGCAGCAAAAGTCAAAGCTGGAATCAAACTCGCGTCTGTCTTTATGGGACGCCTGTGCTACCGTCTGAGCTATGTACCTGCTACACTGTGCCTACACAAACAGCGATTTTAATGTCCTTCATTCGGCTGTGGTGAACACAGGCCAAAAGAAAATAATTTAAACGTTATTTTGCTGGAGAGGTCAGAAGATTTACAGTAGTGTGTGATGGACATTTCAACTGTGATACGAGCTCTTTCAACTGTGTCTAATTATTTTATGACGTCAAAAATAACAGTTACGTTGCTACAAAGTAATTTGCTGTTAAAATAAGTGACATGCTTTACGTTGTAAAAGTGGCTTTTGTCGACCTGATGCAATTATATTTGGCACGCAATTGTTAAAAAATCGTTTAGTTGAGGAGGCAGGTATTTGTAATGTAAGTTAAATATGTCCACAACTACAATGTGCAAGTTTTTATTGTACATGAGCTGAGTCTTCGGCTGTGACGGTCTTAAGGTATTTCTCTGTCATAACACTTGTGCGATTGCCAGTTACATGTCGGTTGATGTATTTTATACATGTTTAGTAATCTACATATCTAATTTAGTGTGTTTCATAACACACTAAACATATAACTTCGTAATTACAACATTAAAGTGATTGATTGAAGAGCAAGCAGTAAGAACATGTAAATCGCACTCAGGGGACGATCATTCCAACGGAATTTTTTTTCCACTTTACTGCTAAAACCCTGTACTGTTATGAGTGCAGAGCATTTTATTTTGATGGAAGAAAGTTTTGTCAGGTTACGGAGCAGCGCAAAAAAAGTAAATAGATAAATTAAAAACAAGTAGCGCACGGGCAAAACTGCGCTCTTACTGTCTTTCAATCAGCTCTGAGGAACACAGGGCAAAAGGAAAATATGCAAATGTTATATAGCTGGAGAGGTCAGAAGTTTTACCGTAGTGTGTGATGGACATTTCAACTGTGAGCATAAGAAGTTTACACAGGGTGAAATATGTTTGCGTTGCTCACAGCAGTGACCTCAAAATGAATGTTCATTGAGATTCAGATGGTGTGAGATTTTATTTCAAAATGTCAGAAACATAACCCACATGAGTTAGTCAACGTTTCATCAATGTGTATTTTCAAGTCATGAGAACTATCTACAGACAGGCACTAAATGTCTTCCTTTCAAATGACAGATCAACATTTATTTGACCTCAAGTGCCCTAATCAAAGTTTGATTAACATGTATGCTTGCAGCTGTGGGGATAGCCTTTCAGAATAAACTGCAGCCACACACAGATAAATGCTAGTTTATTTCAACTGACAGGCCAAGCAGACCCACACTTGTTTGAGTGTAGACCAATCAAACATAGTTATAGCTACAGACTTTGTTCAAATTTTAAATGAGTCACAAGACTTTGATCTCTAAATCTTGTGTTTACATGTTTTTGCTGTCTTGTACTGTTTCTGAGTTTTCACAGTTTTGGTTTAAAGTGTTTCAGGTACTCAGGCTTTTATACTGTACTGTGTGCGTGTGTGTGTGTGTGTGTGTGTGTGTGTGTGTGTGTAGGTGTGTGTGTAGGTGTGTGTGTGTGTGTGTGTGTGTGTGCACTTGCATTTCTATCTAACAGGGGAACAAGGCGTCGTTACACATTCACCTACAGTGGACCAAGCATACAGGAGGGGAAATTTTTTTGGTCCCCTGTTGGACATGCTTTAAATCTTGCTAAAATCATGTCTAAGACGCTCTGGTAATTTTTTTTAACTTTTGCCAAGTGGGGACCAGAAAGTGTGCGAGTGTCTAAGCTCATGTTTTGCAGCCTGCCTGCCAGCTGTGAGCAGGCAGTGTAATTGCCCATTCACACACATTGTTTTTCCACACACCTCTGTTATGCTAATGCCCTGCAGCCCCTACAGTCTGTGGGGCACACTCCCTGCTGAAGATGCTGCTTGCTAAGTAAAGATACTAGTCTTTTAAAACATTGTCTTATGATTGTTGAATCCAGTATTTAAAAGTGTATTAAACAATTTTTGTCATAATGTTTCTTTTAACTATCAATACAGGGCCAGCTTTACTGAATGAGTTAAGTTTCAAGTTAAAATAAAGGCTTACCAATGAAAGCAGAGGGATAAGAATTATTTTTACAATCTAAAAGAGGGGGGAAAAGGAAAACAACCAAGATAAAATTAGAAATTAAATGCTCATCCGAAATACTATCTTTTTGGTACATTAATTCCCTTATAAACTGATTTAAGAGCAGACTTTGCCTAAAACTTAAAATTGTTCTCTTTAAACAGCTCGCTTTGCCAGTTGTTACAAGCACCTTATATGACTTAATTTTTCAAAATGCTGATACACTTCGTGTACAGTTATAGGACTGCAATTTGTTTTTTGTACATGACAGAAAAAGGTCCACACTTGTATTGAATTAAATGACAGAAGCCCACTGTTAACTTGTATGTAGTGACACAGTTCCTCTCTTAGATAGCATGGAGTGATAGTCACACTCCAGCAAGGATT
>JAPZDZ010042714.1:0-10397 GCA_029783805.1 Acanthurus tennentii
CTAGTTATGCTGCTAAATAGGCTTAGGCTGCTGGGGGACTCCATGACACACTGAGCTCCTCTCTTTCATCTCTCTCCTTATATGTTCTGCATTCTTGCAATACTCGTGTCTTTTACTAACTTGCCAACTTCTTTGTGCTTTCTCATCTCACAGATACCCATGGACTCAGGTCGTAGCGGGATTGCTGATCTCAGCTGTGACTTCCGCCGCGGCTCTGCCTGATGCTCAGAGCAACTGATATTTTTATTGTTATCGTTATTATTGCTAGCATTATTATTATTATTGGTATTGTTACTAGTATTAGGGTTTCTGTAAATCTAAAATATAAATGTGTTTATAGAGTGTGGTCTTGACATGCTCTATATGTAAAGTGTCTTGAGATAACTTTGTTGTGATTTGATACTATATAAATAAAATTGAACTGAATTGGATTATTCTTTCTGCTGGAGCTTTCATCTGTCTGTGGTTTCATCCCTCCTCTTCTCCTTCCACCTCCTCACCACAAACACCCCAGTTTTATTCCTTCCTTGCAGTTCATTCCTCTGTTTCTGGCTCTTGACTTCAGCCCGGAGCTCACAGTGCAGCCCTCTGATGATCTTTGACTAATAAACGGCTCTAATGATGGTCCAACTGTCTGGCTCTCCTCTCCTGAGTTAGTGTGACAGATCTAAAAAAACACCCGACTGATTTCCATCACAAAGATGTTTTGAAAAGTAAAGCAGCTAATTGCCATCACTGTTTTTGTTGATAGAGCTTGACTCATGCAGTTTATGTTCAAACTCAACTCTCTGCTCTGCCAGTTTCTTTTGTGAGGTCAGGTTGCATAAAATCTTACCGTTAATTAAAGTAAAATACGTGCAGCAGCTTGGAGGCAATGAGCTCATATGTGTAATTTCTAGCATGGCTGTCAGCACACTGCTATCAGCCAGCAGCCATGGACGCTCTGGGTTTTCATGTTTAAACACCAAAGTTGCATAAGAGAGAAAGAGAGAGAGAGGGACTGAAAAGTGATTTATATGGCATGCCGCAAACCAACATTTAAGTCAGATCATAAAATGAAGACATGTCATTGCACAGCTATGCAGCAGGCACCATGAAAATGTATTAGAAGAATAGCCAGATCAGTTCACAGAGGAATTTTTTGGTTTTAGTTTTGGGGAAATTATTGCACATGTGTTTGTGTGAGGCTATCACAAGAACAAAGCAATTTCATTTTTCTGGTGATATTACAGAGAAAAACACTGGCAGTTTCTGATCAGAGAAGCGGGATGTGATGGAGAAGGGATTGTTGTGCTTCATATGAGACTAATGACACGATGAGTATTTTTAACTTTTATTTTCCCCTGTGTGTGCATTTACATGGAAACTAAGGGGGAGTAACTGTAACTGATAGTGGACCACAGAGAATAAAGTGTGTGTGCATATGTGCTTGTATGTGTGTGTATGTGTGCTGGGTTAAAGTGTCTAACTGCCCCTTGTAAACACTTCAAAGTGGAGTTTTTAATGTTTTCATTTTGTGCCATACCTTTTGAAACAGTTGCTTCCACCTGCAGTTTTGAGTGGGTGTTAACCACGTTCACACACACACACACACACACACACACACACACACACACACAAACACACACACAAAGATGTACACACATGCACACACTTGTAGGGCAAACAGGGTAAATACTCTCATGGTGGGACTGGATTTCAAAGTGTCATGGAGAGTTCGAGGAAGCTGGTGTCCACTGAGGGATAAAGCAATAGGTCAGATGACCAAAAGGATCCATGGCTACCATTCTTACCTTGAAGAAGTGTTGTGTTTGTTGATGTCAACAAGTTGGACCTCATGTTGGTCATTAACATTAGAAAACTGAACTCTGAGCTGCCTGTTATTCCAGCTGGTTCTTAATGTAGCTTTTACACTCTGAGGAGACATTAGATCTTTCTGATGTCAAGTGGAAATAAGAGCCTTCTCTCTTTCCAGCTCGTCAAATATGATCATTTTATCACAGCCCTATGCACAAGGTGGCCTTTAGAACCAGGCTTTAAACAAACTCAGGGTAAACACACATAGGTCAAAATTACACACTCACAGCAACTTCTCTACTCAGTATATTAGAAAATAGTTAACAGATCACTTTTTTATTACAGCTACATCATATCAAAAAGTAATTACATATCAGTGTTGTGTTGTTGTGCCTATTTTCCACTACAGTGAATCTAGCAACCTTTTAAGTGTTTTAGGGATTTTCCATCCACGTGTTCTGGACTAGCTTGGTTCAGTTAGACTTGGCACATTAGCCCAGCAAGGTGGGGATTAGTGTTTCTATTAAATCACAGACACCTGCATGAAGGTATGTCTTTCACCGATGACGTGCTTGTCTTGTTTCCACTGTTATTTTTTCTGCCAGTGAATTACACAACACAGGCGGTAAACAAAGATGTTAACCTGCTGGAGATGAAGTGTTAGCATGGTGGCAGAGCCTGACATCTGCTCACTGTCTAACATGGAATTGTGGCTGATACTTTTCCCTTTTGTTTTAGTATTTAAAAGCTTTTACTATGAAGTAGCAAAATCAGGAATTTTTTTTTCATGGTAGAAACTTAAAAAGACTGCAAACTTTGCAGAAAGTGATCCAGATGAAACAGCAAAATAAAGCAGATACCTGTAAGGTAAAACAGGAATAGAGGGGCCATCGCAGGTTGGTCTCTGAGGGCGAGGCATCACTGCAATCTGCCTGAAGGCATGTCCAACTAGCTTTAGTCCTATTCCAACAAGGTTCTATCTAGTTTTCAGAACTTATATAGAGACCTCCCTAACTCCAACTCGCTTAGTCCAACATTTCTCTGATTGAATTATCAAAAGGCCTCGTCAGCAGGATGACTGAGGTCCAAAAAAAGTCAGGGTTGAACAGTGTTCTTTCTTTTCCAAACAGTATCTCTCCGCATACTCTATAATTTTTAATCAGAATCTTAATCTTTGACTTAAAATCATTAAAAAAAAACTTGAGTGAAATCCATCTCTGATTTATGAGTAGGTGGTATTCAGATATTCACTTAAAGCCCTGCTGACAGTTT
Source organism: Acanthurus tennentii (assembly GCA_029783805.1). Lineage (NCBI taxonomy): Eukaryota > Metazoa > Chordata > Actinopteri > Acanthuriformes > Acanthuridae > Acanthurus > Acanthurus tennentii. The sequence continues at coordinate 3,070 of JAPZDZ010042714.1, forward strand.
AATATGTAATGGGGAGGCCAGATGTGTGTGTGTGTGTGTGTGTGTGTGTGTTCAGATGTCAAGGTCAGAGCAGTGCCCTTACAGTGTAACACGGGAAAGGTGAGCAGAACAGATTCCCAGACTGTTAAACAGCAAGAAGCGACGTTCAGGGAAATACAATTGCTGTGTTTTTCTCTGCATGGCCGTCTTGCGTCTCTGTTTCACACTCACACAAAGGCACATTCACACATACACACACACACGCATGCTGTAAAGACAATATGATCCTGATTTATTGGCTCTCCTGGGCCCTGATAAAAGTCATCCTGAATGACCTCATTTTTACTGCTGGAAGATGGAACAGAGAGTTACACTCAGATCCCATGTGTGCGTGTGTGTGTGTGCGTGTTCATGTGCATGCATGTTTGTGTGCGTGTTCGTGTGCATGCATGTGTGTTTGTGTGTGTTTGTGTGTGTGTGTGTGTGTGTGTGTGTGTGTTCAAGTGTGTTTGGTGGATGGTTCTTTTACATTACTTGTGATCTGGCTATTTGGAAATAACACAACTCATTGTGATTACACCAAAACCCAGCACTGACTTGTTCACCTCATTTCTCTTCCTTCACTTCTGTTTGTCTCCTTTGTTTCTGCCTGCAGCAGCATGGCCTCCTTATTGTCACTTTGTAGCTCTCCAGCCAATCACAGCGAAGCACGGGTGGAACAAATACCACAGAGACAAAATGTCACATTTTGCATGATATAGAGACAAACAAATGAGACTTTAAAAATCTGAAATCTGAAGTCTGAAACCAAAACCTGGAGTTAAGGTAACTAATGTTTTGTTTTTATACAGATTTCTCCAAGCAGAAACTCACACACTTTATAAAGAATGAAGGCAACCTGCCTCCAACAATGCAGCCTCTTACATTTTAAAAAGGTTAAGGAGAGGGAGGATGCAGTCTAAATGCTTGAAACATCATATGTACTTTCACCACTAAAATAATGTATCTCAGTTCTGTGGTTTTGAAAGAATTACACAGACATGAGGTCAAATATGTCAAAGACAACACTAACAGACGGTATATGTATTGTACACATATATCATACACATTTTCATGTATATCACTGGCCTCTCTCTTCTCTTTTTTGATGAGTTGATATATAACTCAGTGAGCAGCCTCAGCCTGCAGAGGATGGAGGGTCAGTGAAGGGTTGATCCAGAAGCATTCCAGTCTTCAGTGTTTACAGATCCCACCATGAGAAACCTCCTTTTTTTTTCTCCTCATGGAGAAACAAAAGGAGGTGATGCAACATTACTGATGGTCTTGCCTGGGCGAGTGCAGGATTTGGCTGGATTCACAGGCTCATGATGACACCTGCACAGTGACGCAACTTTCAGATCAACTGTGAGAGTCTGAATAAATAGCATATTTTGTTAAACTGAGTGTCAGAGTTGCTCATGTGAATGCTTTTCTATATTAGTTTTAGATGCTAGCATGGCAACTGTCATGAAATAGACATTAAAGATGTATGGAAAAACTAGGTGTAACATATGCCTTGAGCCAGGCTTCTTCCTCAGATGTTCAGCCTCTTATCAGAAGAAGATTTATTCTGGTTGAAGGGAATAAAGGGAATAAGCAGGTCAGGGACAGTGAAGGGCGTTTCTTCCTGACACTGTGTTTTACATCCTGACCTAGGATTCAGGAGTGCTCCTGAATGGTTCTAATAAAAACATGGATCAAACTGCTTGGAAGCCTTGAAGCTCATTCCCACTGTTTGTACAAACTTTTTCCTTTTTATTTTATTTTTTTTGAATCTCATAGACCTAACCAATGATCTGCACAGATTATTTGATTTAACACAGATGAACCAGAGGAAACACTGCAACAACAAATTGCAATTACAGAAGTTTTAAAACTAGATTTAGACTCATCAACACTCTTCAAGATTAAGCTTAAAGATCTGGCCAGAAAACAGGATGTGTCTTTAGGTTCTTTTCTTATAAGATGATTATGTCTTTTAAAGGTGCAATCTGATCTTTATTCAATTAACCAACTTGATTATACCTATAATTATATATGACGATCAATCCCATAACCTGAACTGATTTTATCAAGAAATTTTGACAAGCAGTTACACAGTAACTGAGTATGAATTTCTTTTCCATTCTTACCTTCATTTAATTCAGATGTTTTAAAAGAGAAATTATGCCTTTGCTAATAATGGGAGGAGTCTTTCAATCAGGAGAAACCCAGCGACATAAGAGCTCAGAGAGTGAACAATGGAATTAATTTATTTAATATAACAAGTAGCATAAATGGCAAGCTTATTCATATAGACCTGGACACGACCTAGAGGTGTCTCAATGAAAAGTCAAGATGAGTTGTGTGGTTCAGTAGAACTCAGAAATGACAGCTGACAGCAGCACAGAAAGGAGCAGTTTTTTTAAAAAAAAAAAACAAAAACTTACAGCATAAGATGATTGGTTAACAGAATTCAAAATTGAATGAATTCTGTAGTAGAAAGTCATTCAGGCAGGTGATTGATTTGAAAGCAGGAAATAAGACAAAGTAATAAGCTTCACATAAAAGTTTTTTTTTCAACACTGACTTTATAATACTGTCGTGTAAACTATTTTATCCTCAAAATTGGAAAAGGACACAGAAACTCGTAACGATTTGGCTTTCATTGGTGTAAAAACAGCCTGAGTTTTGAAAAAGGACAACTCCCAGTGTTCGCATGCCAACATAATTTCAGCTCAAAACACATTTTGTACTCCTGTTGTTTTTCATATGAGAGCAGGTTTTTCCATTCTGAACTCTGACATCACTCGGTGTGTTTTCCAAAACCCCTTTCTTTACATTTGAAAACTAACAAGTGCCCCAAGTTGTGTTGTAGCTTTGACTTCAGTCTTAAATGTTGGCTTTGTTTCTCACAGAAGCCTCAGTGACGTTTGACGTCTTTGAAGTCTGCAGATTAAACAAATATCCTCCTGTGCCTACGGATTACATGTTACTATGCTGCTAATGATGTTGTCTTTCCAAACTTTAGCTATAAGAAAAAAAGTGGCTCGCCGTGATGGATGTCTTCTAATAACCCTGCTAATTGACTCTGTTTGTATACGTGTGTGCAGTTGATTGTGTGTGAGTGCGGCTCCAGGGAATGGATGAGGAAAGAATGATGTAATGCTGAATCAGGGCCTCGCTGCCAGCTGAAAAGCCTGATCTGGTAACGCTGTGAGGTTTTGATATGGTAGAGTAGCGCGTGTGTGTGTGTGTGTGTGTGTGTGTGTGTGTGTGTGTGTGTGTGTGTTTGTGTATGCAGATTGCAGAGAAAGAACAATTGATGGATGTGACTTAAATGTATTTTGGCTCAGTGTGGGTGAACTACATCATCTTTCCCTTGTACACACACACGCAAGCACACACACACACACACACGCACACGCACGCACGCACGCACGCACGCACGCACGCACGCACGCACGCACGCACGCACGCACATAGTTCTAAGAACTGGTCATCATTTAGCAGTATGGATTCAAAGTTTGCTGGTTCTTTCAAAAGTCTCACACAGTGTGTATTTGTTTTATTAATAATTCAGACTTCTGACTGAATGGAGCAGGGCTGTGAGGAATAACTTTTTTTGATGGCAAAAACAAATATAGATGTTGTAAAATTAAACCTAAGTGTGCACATGTATGTTTGTGTGAGTTTTCAGAGTCTCTCCGTGTTTATACACATGCATATCACTTCCCAAAGTTCATCCAGTTCCTGAGGTCACATCCTCATCCTTTATCCTTTCAACTGTTGACATTAGGGGCCTGTCCTCTTCCACACCTATCTAATCCTGACACTGTCCCACAGAGGACAACAGAGGACACCCAGTTCAGACTCCATCACTGAGTCTCTCTCAGTCTGCTCATCGTCTCTCTGATATTACTTTCCTTTTCCTCTCTGCAGATCTCTGTGCATCAGCCAGTCAGTGGGAAATGGAAGCTGTGTTCCTCATCCTGCTACTTAAAAATAAAGATAGTTTGGGGTTTTTTGTTCAGGTTTTGAGCTATATGTTTAAGGTTTCTAACTCCATCACAAGACAATGCTCACAACATTGAAAAATTAGATTGAACAAATCTAACAGCACCATTGCTGTCACACTAGTAATCAACTGAGCAGTCAACTGTCATTGTGAGAGCTATTCACAGAGAGGTCTAGTGTTTAGTGTTGTTTTTTGAAGGACTACGGTGGCTCTATAATAAAATTGATAAAATATCATTTGTCAATGCTGTTTACATCACTGACAGACCTGAATCAAAAATACTGAAGAATTGAACACAGTATCACTTGCAGTACCAGATAATGTTTCACATTTTTAAGAAGTAATTAGACATTTTTGGATATAGTTTTTTCTTTCCTTGAAATAAAAAAACAACTCTATGTAATTATAAATATAAAGCTGCCATAAGCAGCTTAGAAAAGAGACTCAAAACAGAAGGAAAATATATCAAAATCTTCCCAGTAGCGACCTCTAAAACTCATTAGATGACATAGCTTTATCAGTATAAAAAACTTAAGTGGAAAATGAGAAATTGGTGTTTTAAAGGTCTAGTGTGAAGGATACTTTGACATTTAATGGTGAAGTTGCAGATTGCACACGACAAAATATTACTTTACTTACCCTCCTCTTCAAAGAGTGTAAGAGGACCTACAGTGGTTGTGAAACTCACAAAAACACAGTAGGCCCTCAATAAAGTCAGTGTCTGGTTTATACATTCCAGTTATTGTAGAATCATGGCAGTGCAACATGGGAGACTCTTCAGGCAAGGACACACACTCTTAGTAGATATTACAGGCTCATTCTAAGGTAGTGAACATGGGTGACCATAAAATTAATTAAAAAGACTTGCCAACATTACATTCAATGTCTATTTAATCTTTAAAAAGATCCCCCTTAATCATACATACAACCTTGAAGGCAGTTCTGTGTTAACATGTAGATGTTTTTTTGTGTGTGTATGTTGAAAGGCAGCAGATATTGCAAGGATGTAATTATGAGAAAGCAGTGATCTTAGGTTTTCCTAAGTCTGCAGAATGTGGATGTCCTCTGTCCATCTCTTCCTCCCTCCCTTCACAGCCTCATTCTGGTTAATGTCATATTTTAGTCTGTCCCACATCATCCTCCCTTCTCCCTTATGCATAAATTTTGTTTTCTGGTAATATCCAAAAGCTGGCTCAGAGATCAACTGCAATCTAATTATAAAAAATATCCTTGGAAGTATTTGAAGCATAAAACATTTTATTGCTGGCTGAACTTACATGCTCAGCATGAAACGCACACAGTGGTAATGGAAAGGCTTTATAGCTTGTGTTTGGTAATTTCATCCACATTACTTGTTATAACAATAAAGCATCTTGTGTTGAGACAACAGGGGGATTGATATGAAACAGACATCAGCAGAGAGCAGAGGCTTCTTTGTTTTTTTGAAGGCATTTATGAGTGATGCTGGAAAGTAAACCAAACTCTGGCACTGAAAGTGACCCTGCATGGCTGTTTGGTATTGCTGATATACACAAACCCCATCCTGTTGCTCTCTTGAACACTCCCAAACATGTATATCAGGCACACTTTCTCCTCCCCAGCTCTCTCCCTGGGTCAGTTCAAATCTCAAGTTTCTATCATCACTCCTCCGCCTCCTTTCTTCTGCAAAACGTCAACCATCCTTCTTCCTCCCCAAAGTGATGTCCCAGAGACTCTCACACCACATCCTTCACCAATCTCACATTATCCTCCTCCATCAACCTATTCCCCAGTCATTTAATACTGGAACTGTTATTCATCCAATGGAGGAGTCCGCTGGATAGTCACTAGGCCCACCCTCTTACTTTGTAAACCTTGCAAACATGCACATGATATTGCATGTCCAACAATAAAAAAGAAACACCACCAACATTATTTCATCTCATTCATTTTTCTAAGTGTCACTGACTATTATAAAAAAGGAACTAAATGTTGATTCAATTCATATTTAAAATTTTAAAATGATTGTAAATTGGTATTCTTTTTATTTGGGTAGCCTTATTAGCACTTAGTCTACTGTGCCAAAACACTTGTGAAACTTGAATAGATTCAGTATAAACACTTTACAATTATGGCAAATTGGTTCTAATTGCTCTCAAAAACAATGCATTTCTTTCTCCTTGGCTCTCCTTCTTTTAGCTCCATGTGCATTTCATTAAAGTTGTGCTTTGAAGTGTCCATGACATCATTTCTTGGCTGCCACCTCCACGGCCCCGTTTTGGCACGACAGGTTCTCATGGAAACTCTGATGTCATAGGGGGTCGAGGCAAAGTGAGTAGATGATGTTTCAGAACTGTTTTTGGGTGAAATGTGATGTCTGTTAACAGGGACAGACAGGAACTGCGCTGTGTGTCAGCAGCCTGGGATCAAAGCCAGCATGTAGCTTGTCTGTCAACCTGGAGACTCAAACAGTGGACAACCTGGCACAATCTGCTTTATTATTGTGTCACACTGTTTGTTTCCAGGCTGAAATATCAGAGCCAAGCTGTTCTGGGTTTTTGGTATAAAGAGAAATTACCAGACTGGATTGCTTAGGAAAGTGCTCTCACTGACACAAATGTCCATAAATAGACCAAAATATTTCCTTTTAATAAAGGTAAAATACTAAGAAAAAACTGTTGTTCAGAAATTATTTAAAAAGTGATTCTTGCTTTCTTCCTACAAACTAAACAAAAAGTTTGATAACAAAGTGTGTTTCAAATACATTTAATCTCTTCCTTGCTGAGAGTTAGATGTGAAAATTGATACCACTCTTATTAAATTGCAGAGCTGGACACAGGAGGTGATGAGCTAAGTGTGTAGCATAAAGACTGAAAGCGGAGATAAACAGCTAACCTGGCTTACATAAAGCTTACATAAATCAATGTGTTAAAAACAACAAGGTGGGGTTTTATGGGGGATTATGTTCCAAATATGTAACATGTCAGCAGGCGCTAGCTAAGGCTACTTTGCAAAGCAAGTGTCAACATAACTAAAAGTTCAACTGAACTCCATCTTCTGTGGTGAACAACATCCTCTTCTATGCCACACACCCCACATCCACTAAGCAGCATGCATGGTAATTAATTTCAGTAAAATAGGTTTTGAGTCATACTACAAGTATGTTTTGCCTCCACAACAAATAGCTCTCAAGACTGACTGACTGATTCTCTCTGCTCATATCATAGATGGTGGGCCGAGGCCTCCTATCGGCTTTGGTTTTTGAAAATAATGATCCCCAGTTGGGGAGGACCTGGATCTTTTATGTTTTAAAGTTCATTTTTTTCTCAATCAG
>JAPZDZ010042715.1:0-10393 GCA_029783805.1 Acanthurus tennentii
TAAAAAGAATTGGACCTAAAATTGACCCTTGAGGCACCCCACACCTAATTTCATGTGTTCTGGAGGAACATGTATCCGTATGACCATGTATCCAAATCACCACGATATCTGTGGCTTTCAGTAAAATTTCCATACAACCAGTGAATTGATTGCCATTAAATATTCCCTCCCCCCACACAGGGAGAACTGTATTCACTTTAGTGAACCTGAAACTCTTAAATAAGCCCCATCATCAGGTTAAGCTCACTTAATCCAATTCTTTGGTTATGACCAAATACAGCAAAACTGGTATTTCCATTTGTTTCAGCTATAATTATTTTTTATTGCTATAATGTTAGCATTTTAGCACACTCTAAACTGCAATCTAAAATGTTTTGACATGTGACCTCTTTGCCCCATGCAACTGAAGTACAACACAGATCAGCCACAGGTTAGATCCATTCGTGCAGATTCAAAGGCCATCCACATTCTCACATCTAAAATTTAAAGTTAAGTTTACTGAGCATTTCCAAGAAGAAAAGGGAGTTCCTGCGTATGATGACAGTCTATCAGTCATTTTTTATAGAGCCTCCAGCTTCAGTGACAGCACTTCCTTTCCCTGTTTTATCTTGCATTTAATATCTCCCCATCATCAGCATGTGGTTGTGGACAGGACATAGAAAGAGTGAAAGACAGAGGGCAAAAGAGACCTCTGGAGGATTCTTAGCTCCATTCTCCTCTGTGGAGTCAGGACGAAAGAAATCAACTGCCGGGTTTTCTTTTTTAAAATTATAATTGTATTTAAGAAAATGTGATCAACAGATCCTTACTCCAAGGGTTTCAGAGAACGAAGACAGAAAGGAGCAGATAAATAGCTGCTAACTTCTGAGAATAATATCCTCCTGCCAGTAAGGCTTGAAGCCTTTGTCTGCTATGACCATACGATTAAAGTTGGTCTTCTGCAGGCTTAGATTAACAATGAACTTCTACCAAGTCTCCAGTCACACTGTTTCTTAGCAGTTGAGACTAGTGACTATCTGTCACTCAGTCAAGGGGTTCTATTAAAGTTACGCAAATGCAACCAGAAGTGCAAAGCAATATGTCTTGGCCAGACAGATTGTCAGGGCATCTCCAAATGTGTCAGCTGGTTTGGATTACATAAGTGCAGTAAAAAAAAAAGAGGGAGAGAGAAAGATGAGGGAGGTGTAATGTAGATCAGAGGGTGATGTGGTTGATTATTACACTCTTACCCAGTCACATAATTTTATTGCTCCAAAACAGCAAAGCTGCCTCTCATAGTGGCTTATGTCAACAACAGCTCAACAAATGAAAATCAGTATCTCTGGGAAATCATGCTGTCTGGATGTTGCAGAAACACGATGTGGATACACAGCAACACAAGTCCTCAGCCAGGGGCAGATGGTGTGAGTTATTATTGTCTATAATAAATGACTGATATTTATTAAATTGTGAAACTGGAACTCTCCTCTTCTTGGCTGGGGTACACATACAGAGAGAGCTTGGTTTCAGACAGTGTACAACAATTCAAGTTGTCGTGATTCAAATTGAAATGTACTAATGGAAATTCATTATTTTTTATTTCAAAGGTTGCACTGTATTGTTGAAGTTGCTACACGTCATGATACATTGTTAAATGTGCAAAAAAAGTGACTGAAGTCACTGAAATAATTCTGGCTTATTATTCCTACTCTCTTCCCTTTATTATGGTATATGTAACAAACCAGTTGACAGTGTAGTCAAATTGATACTGCCTGTAAATATGTTCGTTAAAATGAGTACAGTTTTTCATTTTAATTCTTGTCCCTCAACAAAACTAGTACATGAGTACCCTGTTAAGTGTGTTGTCCTGTGTTCAGTGGTTGTTGAGTTGGGGAATATTTATATGAGGATGAGAAATGCATCATCACATTCTGTGGAGTGGGCCTCTGGACAGGATTAACAGGTTACTGTCAAAAGCATGCAGTGGTACTTGTACACTGGAGATGTCTGGAAATTAATGACTCATCAACTGATTCCCATAGCGAGGATCTTTTTATGGAACTGCACACTAAGGTAAGTATGTGAGTGTGTATGTGCGTGCAACCCTTTTGTGTGTTTAGCTCTGTGTGGGTGTTACTGTGAGCACTGTGTCTAAGGTAACATCCGTGCTTTTCACCTTGAGAGAACCACATCTATTTCCATCATACAGTGCCCTCCAAACATCAGTGTGCACCGCCTGACCTAACTCCTGCCGTTGTGAACAGGACACAGCTGCCTCATGGAGATCCAATGTAAATTACATTAATGATAAGAAACATCATGTCCACTTCGCCTTCCTGCAAAACAACCAATGACTGAACACAACACTCGACTGAGATACAGGAACTCAAACACAACACTTCTGTTATAGTTTATCTGGTAGTTGAACACTTAGTTGCAAAAACTGCGTTTGATAGACATACTACGCTTTTGTTTAAAAATCTTATTGAAAAATGAGTTATGACACTATTTAAATCCCACCTGACAGCCTCTAAATAATGTATTTATATGAAATATTAGGTGAAAGAATGTTTAGTATGAATGTCTTTGGCAATGAGCCGATATGCTCACCAGGAAAGTCTCTTGGCGTTGGTTTTAATTGGAGATTATTGTAAAAATGAAAGATGAATGACTCATATTATCTTATTCCATTCATACAAACTAATTTAAAGAATCAGTGTTAAAGATTTAGGGGGCAGAATTTGAATCTTATATTAAGAATATAATTTCATAACCACCTGAAACTTAGACTTGTGTTTTTTGTTACCTTAGAATGAACTTTTTATTCACCTACAGAGGGAGCAGATCCACTTTCACTGAGTTTACACTGTTGCAAAGTTCTTTCTTGTTTCATGGCCAGTGTGGTTCCTCTACATGTTGGTTGAAATCTGCAACTTCATTCCTATTTGTCACTGAATCCTTCACACTGGACCTTTCAGAGAGAAAACATGGAATTATTTGAGAATGATGCTGAATGCCCCCCAGTACCCTTAAAATGGAAAATAAGCACTTCAATCTTATAGTCGCTGTTTCATTTCAAATCTAATATGTATGGTGCCATAATAGCAAAATAAGAAAAACAAAACAAAACATGACAGTGTCTAAAACACACTTAAAGCAAAGGAGCCATTGGTGTGCTCAGTTTTCTCTTTTCTTATTGCAAATAAGTCAGCAGTTCCGATCTTTATGTGTGGGTGCCAGAAGCATAATGCCTTTTGTCACTTTAACTTTGTTTTTTTTATGAAAAATAATACAAAATGAAAGCCAATGGCTGCCTGCAGCTTTAGATGAAATCAGTTTAGCTTGTATATAAGGCTGAAGTGTAATCTCAATGCTAATTGTCACATAGATTTCTCAGGCCTCTGATTACCAACTAGTCCTTTTGATGAAGTCGAGTGCATCTTCAGGCTGATTTCATCTCACAGAAGATTACTGTGGCATGGGAGATCATGAGGCTGCCACTGATAATGTTTTGAAGGCACTTGAAAACATTAAGGGGGTGATGTGAATACGTAAGATTGAGATAAGATATTGTTTTCACATGGTTTAAAATTGTTTCAATTCCACTGTTAAATGAAAATCACTGTGTAGAGCTGCAACATGAACTGACACTGCATCACAATTCGGCATCCCACCTCTTCACCATACTATGAAAGCCAACCTCTCGTCATGTCCTCATGTGGCTCCTTGGTTGGACCCTTGACATGAAGGTTGCAGATAACTGCACAAAGGTTGATACTGTCCGTTTCCTCAAATAGTGCTTACATGCAATTTTAATTTACCTGACACAGAAATACCAAATTATTAATTACAAATTTTCTGCATTAGCGGTCAAAGAGATTAATAAAGACTACTCATCACTCTCTTTTTTAAGCAACAAACTTATCCATACAGTGTGGGCTAAGATGTGCTGTGTAGTACATACTTAATACTAGTTATCTTCATCATTTATTAGTTTGCAGACACATATAATTTACATAATTATTGCAGCTTCCATTGCATAATTTTCTGTATTTTAAAACTGAAAAATTTAATGGAGTAAATAACATTTTTTGTCCTCATTATGTCACTTAAACTACTCAGAAAAGTGTCTTTCCATCTCATGTCCCTATCAGCACAATAAAATTAATGCCGATGCTTTCCATAACAGTAACAGATCACTGTAGAAAAATAAAATGCTTTATGAAATGACTGCGATGTCGTCAAGATTTGGTTTAATGACAAACACCTCTTAGGTAACTCTGCAGTTACAATTTCTATTTTATCACTGCTAAGGAAACTTTGTCAGTATGGTTATAGAAATATTAATGCGGTTAAGGCTGGGGAACAACAGCAGTCATTACTTAAAAGGAATCAGCCAGTTGTCTCTTGTGTCAGAGTCTGATATTTGTTGAACCATTAATCCATGCTGAACTTTTTTCCTCTGTGCACTGTCACTATTTAGCACCATCTGACTTCCTCCTTTGCTCCCATCATTGCTACAACAACAAGAAGGTGCTGTGACTTGAATGTATGCAGATGATGATTTTGGAGGGATTAAATGCTGTCATATCTAACATTGGGGTCTATTTTAAGGGTATAGCAGGAGAGGAATTTGAACAAACCTCTGTATTGTTTTGCTTTTATCAACTAACTTTATGTTTTCTATATGCTTTACAATAAAAATGATCTGATTCAGTTTTAGTTATTAATTTTGAAATTGTTCTGTTGTGATAGGAGCCTGTTCATTCTAAAGAAGCCTAAAAAAAATGCTTCCTGAAAAGACAAAGTGACAGTCCTACCATGGGAGGCGTAAGGTTTGACATCTATTCGACTTTCGCTCTTAAAAAGTGGTTCTGATTTGAAATGTGTTATGTCCTTGGTAGTTAACTTTGCAAGCATCAAGGACATGAGTTTGACTTTAAAACTGGTAAAGACATTTTCTCTTGCAGGATCAAAATGCAGTTTGCCTGTGTGCACTTACAGTATTGTTATTTTACCAACACACACACGCTGGTTGAATTAGCAAAATGCTTGCTTTGGTTTAATGTGCATTTCTGTTAATATTTTGCTTGTAGAAATGTAAAAAGCTACTTGTATCAGATTGATGGTTCATATTTAATGCAACTATTGTCTGAGACAAGTTAAAATCTAAACTATAAGAAAATGTATTTTACATAAATGTAGAAAAAAAGCAGTCTGTAATGTGTCACACTGTTTTACAGCAGCTGTCTGTAACCATTCCTGGTTGACATAGATGTGCATATTAGTATTAGTTGCATTTAAATGTCAAGAATAAACAGCTGACAGATACATTTTTTGAAAAGTAATTAAAATTTTATTACATGAACATAAAAGAGTATGATTCATATGACTGTGTGATTTTTTATTAAGTCTGTGTTTATTCATGTTTTGTTCAAGTCCCTCTTTTAGTTTGAAAGAAGTTCTCTCTGCATTCTGTGTAACTTTTTCCTGTATTCCCACCTTCGCTGATTGCCTTATGTGTTTCACCTGTGCCTCGTTATCCCTCTCCTGTGTTTAGTTGGCAATCAGTCCTTGTGTATTAAAGCCCAGTGTTTCCCCTGTTTAGCTGCCAGATTGTCATTGTCATGCTCTCTCACCTTTTCTCCTCGTGCTCGCTTGCCTGCTTTTTGACTCTGCTTGGATTTATGTACTTTGGATTTTCAGGTATTTCTCCTGGATGGATTTTGCAGCCTTCCAGTGTATGACGAAGAACTCCAAAGAAAAAACTATTCTTGTTTACTGCTTTTTGTGTCCTTTGTTTTTCTCTGCTTCTAAGTCCCAGTTGTGTACTCAAACATCGCAGATCCACATCAGATCTGACAAGAAGAAATAGTGTTAGTCTAGAATTATGGAATAGTATATTATTTTGAAAGCAATGCTGAAACATGAGACAATCTCTGAACCCTCAAAAAAAGTATAACTTAAAAAAAGGCTCATATGTTGATAATTTAATTAAAGAAAAAAAGATTGTACTATGCACTGCAATTACAAACAAATCAGTTGGTCATGCTTTGGCTTTGGTTAGTTTAAGTTTGAATACAGCTGCTGGACATGTTATGATGAGCCATGCAATAACCACGGATTGATTTATGAAAAAGGTGAGGGGGTAGGGCTCATGTTAGCTACCAATGGGGTTTTCACAAATTAAAAATATTGAACTTAAACTTAATAATTATAATTTGTTTCTCTGATGTCAGTGGCAACAGTGTTTCATTATGAATTTTTAGCACATGAGTTTACAATGAAGGTGAAAAGTTATCTTGGTTGACACTCAATTTTGCAGATTCTTACCTGTTCATTCATTGCAAGCTGTGACAGAAGTGAATATAGAACATTACTAATGGACAAGCATTTCTGAAATCAGAGACATATTTTCTAGAAAGCTGTCAAATCTGATGAGCCAAATTGTCACTGAATGATTTTGTTTCTGTTTGAACCAAACTGCCTTTACTGCATTGACAAGGCCTCAGTAAAGAGTCACCACTGCTTTAAAACCCTCTGTCATCAACCTTGACAACTGCCTTGATTTTATAAGTGTGAAATAATCAGCCATGTTTGGCTGTTTGACAGATTTCCCCTCACCTTTTGAAAGCAGATTTGCTGCTGTCATGTTTAACAGCTTCCTGACACCTCCGTGAATGGTTTGAATCACTCATTAATCCATCATTCATGAAATGTTAAACCGTATATATTCAGCATCCTTATTGCCCTGTCAGATGGCCACCTGAGGACAACAGAGACATGCGAGGTGGGGGGAAATACTCAGTTTTAGCTCTACTTTGTCAAACTGCGCTGTTATCCACCATTAGTGCTTCTAGTGCTGCAGCTTCCTTAAGTATATGTGCATGCATCAGTTTTTTTTATGGTCGCTTCAATTTAAAATACTCCACTACAAGTGAAAATGATACAGTTAAAACTTTAATTAAATATATCACAAGCAAAATGTAGTTAAAACATCAAAAGTATTGTATATGTTATACTCATGCTGCACTAAATTCTACCTTGTCAGTGTTTTAATGTATGATCTCTTTTCATTTGTTTGTTGTTGTTTTTTTTTATTAAAGTAAGCACTAAATTGTTTTGTGTGTTCCAGTTTACTGCTGTAGATATTTAAAGTCCAGTTAATTTTAACTCCTCTAAACAGTTTTGTAGTTTAGTCTAAAATAATGCATTATACTATGTGAAATTATGTATGTTTTTGTTTTTTTGTTTTTGTTTTGTTTTTGTTTTTAAATCACATATCTCTACAAAGTAAGAAAAAAGCCTTTTAAGCTTTGTTACATTTTGCAGCTTAAACCCAGAGGGTTTCGGATAAGTTATCAAGCCTAGGATGTAAAATAATTTCAAAAGCAAAATCACAAAATTAAGAGATATGTGAATTTTACAGCATAGGAGGGGTAAAAAAAATGTAATCTAAAAAAATAAATAGCCAAATAAATAAATAGACAAATGTAGTGGAGTAAAAAGTGCAATACTCGAATCTAACATGTGGTGGAGAAGAATGAAGCTGTATATTAAAAACACTCACGCAAAGTACAAGTACCAGTACAAATTTGAACTTGAGTACAGTATTTGCATAAATGTAGTTAGTTATATCTTACCACCAGTTACACTGCTCTTGTCACATTCACATATAGTTCTTCTCTTTGAGTGACACTGCTTAAAGTTTAAAGTTAATAACCTTTTGTGGTGTTTTTGTTTGGGATTATAGAAAATTGTAAATTGGTACAGTTTTATAAAATTAGCATATCAAGGAAGAACATTTTGTGCATTCATATTTCTTTTTATACCTTTTTATTTCGACATCTTACTTCCAACCATGATGTTAGAGAGGATTCCCTCTTCCAGGAGAAAAGAAACTGGGAATAACAGGAATGTATAAAAAAAGAGAATTTTTTATGGAGATATTTTGCTATAAATTAACTTCTGTTGGCTCAACTTTTCCAAACAGACCTGAGTTTCTGCAAACAAGGCCAGGGATAACTTGCAAGCAGAGAAATCAGATAATCTGCCATGTCCACTAACAACCCAAGGTAACGCTGCAGTTGGTTATGATGTTGTTGCTGGCATTAGTGGTACATTGTACTCCTGCTGAAAAATCAATAATTTTGCCAAATTCTCTGCTGCTGTTGGATTAACTGTTGAAGCTGAAGTTGAAGCCTCATTGGAAAACAGCAGCTCAGGAGAGGATAATGAACAGGTGTGTGATACAGCTGGGGCAGCATCTGCAGCAACTTCAACTGATCTTCCCCATAATTGGACAGAGAATTGGTAAGACTAAGATACATGGATATTTTCTTGAGACTGAAAAGTTGGACACCAAGTGTACAAAGAAGAAGGGACTTTATTGTTTGCTGACAAGGAAAAAGGAAAAAGGCGTCTATTTTAGCTGAGTAATGAGACAGTGAGTGGTTGTGTTCAAAGGCACCATTACATAAGAATGGTCATAAGAAAGTCAGTGAAAAAGCACATCTGTAAGAATGGTACAGCTTCTACAGTTGCAGCATCCTCATAAATGCACCAACCCTTTGCTGTGGTGATGGCATGTATGGCCAGAAATGGAGGCAGCATTTGAGTCTAATATCAAATGACATTCTTATTAGCATCATTCTGGAGAAAAGTATTGCATGGTTGGTTATGTAAGATCCAGTCAGGAGCCTCTGAGATATAGACATATGTTTTACTTTGACATAGTTGAACTGGATGGAGAACAAAAACTGATTTGATTTGTAATTCTCAACATTAAATTAAATACAATAAAAAGGACTCTAAATACATGCAATTTAGAGTGAACTTAAGTGAAGATGAGCAGCAAGTTAATTATATTCAATGTAATAACATGCTGTCAATGCCCAGTTATGTTTTTCCTTTTTTTCATGTTTTTTTTTCTTATCTGAATTGATGAAGTGCTTTTATTTTCATTTATTTAGTTATTCATTTCAACAGTCAGATGTTAGCCATAGGGGAAAATGAGTAACAAGGCCAGAATTATTGTTTGGACTTTTTAAATAATTAAGGTTTTCAATTAAGTGAAGTCTACTTATTGTGTTATATCTATGATTATATCTAATGACAACAATATGTTAACTGACTAGCTTTGGCCTATCCTGCCTCAATCTTAATTTCCCTTTTCTGTTAAAATTAAGAAATAAAATTGTCCCCTCTCACAGTGTTTCTTAATCTGAGTTAGAGTCCCGGTCAGAGCTGCTATTAATCACTTCAGTACTGTAATCCCTGTCATCAGCCTGGCCTCAGTTGGTCTGCATTTACAAACCAACAACAGCTACTAACTACAGCCAAGGAGTTCCACAACAAACATTATACTGAGCAGCAATTAGAAGTTTCTCTGGTAATGTGCTGCTGTACCATTATTTTACATATTCATTCTAAGGGATTTCTTCATGTCCCGTGGACTGGACTTTCTCTGTGTAACGGAGACCTGGCTGAGTACTGGTGAGTTCACCCCTCTTATTGAGCTCTTACCACCGGATTGCTGCTATTTTGATTCCCCGCGATCGTCGGGTCGAAAAGGGGGAGGAATAGCAGTTGTTTTTAAAAGTGACTTTAAATGCTGGCAGATCTTTCTGCAATCCTCCGTCACAAGTTTCGAACTCTGCCTATTTGAGCTGGGCCGCTCTCATGTTAGCTTGTGTGCTGTCATCTATCGACCACCAAAGTACAACAAGAGCTTTTCCGAATTTCTCGCCGAAATTCTTCCTAAATATTATCGTGTCCTTATTATTGGTGATTTTAATATTCACATCTGTTGCCCTGACGAGCCGATCTCTAGGAACTTTTTAAATGTTATTGACTCTTTTAACTTTGTGCAGTCCGTGTCCGGTACCACTCATGAACTTGGGCACACACTCGACTTAGTGCTCTCGCACGGTCTGTGTGTCTCCAACATGGACGTTTGTGACGCTGCTTTCTCAGAACACATGCCAATTTTATATAACACCCCCCCTTGCGGCGTCCAGTTAGACTGCGCCCCCCTTCCCAACGCCATCGCATGTTCAACTCCTCTTCTCCAGCCTTGTTCTCCGCTACTTTTGTTGATCTCTGCGAGGGGAACGCTAAAGCCTCTATGTGTTTAAATACCTGGGAGCTGGCCACGAGTTTCCACTCTGTTTGTTTACAAACACTGGACATGATCGCTCCCATGAAGAGCTGTCGCGTCAAACCTGTGCCCGAGCCCTGGTTGAATGACGACACTCGTGCTGCCGGGCGTGAGTGTAGGAGGGCAGAGCGCAGATGGAAAAAGGACCATCTACATATTTCTGTCAGTATTTTTAATAAGAGTCTGATGTGCTATCAGAAGACTGTTAAAGCTGAGAAGAATAAATATCTCTCAGAAATAATTGCCTCTAATTGT
>JAPZDZ010042716.1:0-10375 GCA_029783805.1 Acanthurus tennentii
TCTGGTCGGAGCCTGTAACTTCATTGTAGAAGTTCTGTGGATGATTAAAAGTCATGTAATTGATATCAAGCTGTCACATTTTATAGAACGCATTGGAGAGAGTTTCTTCTACCTCATATATGCCGACATTTGAGCCGGCATCTGAGCCGGCATCAGGCTGGAATCCTGGATTCAGCCATAAGTGGATCATGTCGTAAAACTGTGGGCTTTCATAGTAGAGCTGCTCCTTGTGTAAAAAGTGCGTTTTAAACCTTACTGTGAGCTAAAATCTTTGTTTGTTAAAATCATAATAAGCCTAATCACAAATACATATTTCTCACATATTCATATTGATGACAACAGTCTATGCTGTTAGTTGTTTGTTTAATCACATTTTTTAAATAAAAAAACAGATTATTTATTAATCAACTTGAACTTCCAGCACTTGTCTTAGATGTCCACAGACGTCCAAAAAATGACCGTGCCCGACGTTCAAATATTGCACCGCATATTGACGTCCAAGTGGGGTCATAGTTAGACGTCGAAATAGTAGACGTGATCTGCACGTCCTGTAGACGTCCAGAACTAGTCTTGGACCGACCGACGCGATATAGACGTGATCCGCACATCGATCAGACGTCTCATGTTTGGTGGGATAATAATACTAAAAATAATAATAATAATAATAATAATAATAATAGTAAAAATTACTACTAATTTTACTAAATTCTTTTATCCAATCCAGTGTACTTACCACTTTTTTCTTCAAGCCATCCCTTTCTCTGACCACCTCAGGATTTTTTTCCACCGCAACTAGCCCCTCCTCCATGTTGACTTTGGGGACTCTTATCCTTCTGTGGATTCTCCGTGAACGGTTCAAGCTCCTCTCGGGTTGCTGTTAAAAGGTAAGTACGTTAAGTGTGTATGTTAACATGCTAGCTAACTATCTAAATAAGCTTAAATCTGTCTAAGATTGAAAAATGTACATATATATATATTAGCTAGTGGCATATGCTAGTTAGTTAAATCAAGCTAATGATAGTTTAAGCCTATGTTCACAAAAAATTTAATTTTACAATAACTTACCTTTCAGTAGGAGAACTTGACCGCTGTAATAGTCATTTTCCCAAAGAATTTGATAGAGAATATCTTTCCGGTAGGTTTTCGGATCAAATTTTTTTATACATGAAATTGGGACGATAGCTTTGTAGCCATCCGTATATCTTATGTAGGCAAACATCTTGACAATTTCGTTTTGGATTCCCGCCTATTTGATATCTCCTCGCGCTGCCTATCTTCAGCTATGTGCTCGCAACACTGCTGTGGAATGTTCCACTCTCAACGCTCTGTGCCTCAGCTTCCCTCAGATTCATGCTAGCAGTGTGACTATAGGGACTTGCTAAGGCTAAAGCTGTACACCTTGAATCCGTCATCTGAAAACTTGCTACAGTAAACATATTATTGTTGTCGTCTTCAAGTTGTGTTTTATTTCCTGAAAGAGTTTGAAAGGAATCATAAACTAGACCTAAAATGTGATCCTCACATGTTGGGTGTGCATGTGAACAGTGGGCATTATTGTACTACTGAACTTAATTGAGGTAAAGGTCTGAATGCATTATGTAGATTTTATGCAATTAAAAAAATTAGACAACATTAAATGGCAAAAATAAAAACCAAATATTAGTTGCCCTGAAAATACATACCTAAGGGATGCTGTCCATAATCTGCCTCTTGATTTCTCCCTTTGTAGATTGATGTAATAATATAAATGTCTTCATTTTGTGTAATATATTTTACTTAAATCTTGACAGTTTGTGAATGGGGAAATTTTGTTTTAAATCCATAAATCACTGGTGTTATTGCAGACGTTATTGCAACATGTACAATCAGTGTGCATTACATGATGAGAGATGCCACAGTTCTGGTGTCACTGCACACAGGTATTGGTACATGTTAAATAGGAAACAAACAAAAAAGGCCATCATGATCATGCAGTATTATTTTACTCTTTAGATGTCAAAAAGAAAGTACAAAGTGTACCTTGAGCCTCATAGCAGCTCGGAGATCCCAAGATCGACACATAGGAGAATATGTCAGCGAAATGAGGTATGTATCACTGGTATAAAGATAGTACACTGGTAATTACACTACAGCTCAAAAGTTTAATATCACATATAAATTTTCTCATGTTTAAAGAAAAGCACTTTTCAGTTAAAGTGACAACAAGAACTAGAGTATAAATGTGTTTTGTTCATTTCAAATAGTTTGCTCCTCCAAAAAAACTATTACATATAGTAGTATTATGTATGTGTCATTGTATGTCCTATGTCTTTGGAGCAGTATGAGATGCCAGATTATGTGACACCAGCAGATGAGACTCCAACATTTGAGATACCAGCAGATGAGAATCATGGTGGAGTGAGAAGTGATCGTGAGAGCTTGCCACACGCACTTGAGGTCAGTGCTTTAAATTAATTTTAGTTTGGGTCTGAAATTAAATAAACTAAGGATGTGTTGTATATGGTTCATGTGGCTTCACCAATATCCATGTCACTTATTCAAAAGTTGTTGGGATTGTTCAGTTATTCCCAAGAAATGGTAACTGGAGCCAGAGGGGAAATGTATTTTTGTTTCTTAAATTTCAAGTTTACTGTGCAGCCACTATCACTGTCGTGGGCTAGATTTACACCGAAAAAATTGAACAGTGAGACAAGATTCCAGGCTGTTGTATTTCATCTACAACTTTGCAATCTATTTGTCCAACCACTTGATGTTATAGGTCAGAATTCACTAGACACGGGCATTACTTCACTCATTGTACATAAGCATATTGCACCACAACAGTAACTGTAATATATGATGCCATTTTCACACCAGAAATAGCATGTACAACTTTTTTAAAATGCAGATTGACCTGCTAAAAATGCACTTACACATGATTACACATGATTCAAGGCAGTCAAGATTTTTTTTTTTTACCCCATCCATCATTGCTTCACTGATTGTGAAAATGTACTTAATATTTAGCCCTCGCCTAATGTTAGCTGGCTTCAGTCCCCTGCGACCCTTCAAAGAAGAAGCAGATACGGATAAAGAATGAATAAATGAAAATTGTTAGAGACGAAGAAGGCTCTTTATGTGTTATTAGCTTACACAATGTATAAAGCTTTTAATATTTAAATCCACATGGTGCTCTACATTAAGGCTTGCCTGTGCTAAATGAACTCTGTGTTTGGGCAAGTGAACTTTGACATATAGTTGTCCATTCTGGCAAGTAGAAAACAAATGTGAAAATAAACTTTAATTGAAAAAAAAAATAAAATTACCAGCGCTGTTGTTACTCTGTCATAGAGAATCCAGTCTGTGATATGAAAACCTCACATTTCCAGAAACGAATTTTTAGTAGTATAATGAGGATGGAAACACTAGTCCTGTATTGTGTTTCTTAATGATTAAAGACAAATTGCACTTAGCCTTTAGTCAAGGCTCATGGAGAGACAATACCCTTTTAACCAAGATCATATATGATTCTCTTTTAATGTGTCACTTATTTCTATATTAGGTGAGACGGCTCAAATCAAACACTTACAGTGCTGTTGCCCTTAATCACTTGGTACTGTGAAATGCATAAAGCATAGCACTTGCAAACAAGCTTGTTAAAATTAAAAAGTCAAATTACTTTTTTGTGAGAATTTTTAAATAAATTCAGCTTTGATTATTTTTTATACTCATAATATATTTTATAGTCAAAAAAAAAAAAACAAAGTGCAAGGAGTGCTGCTCAGGTGTAGAAAAATGTGTACCTTTGGTGCTTTTCAATTTGGGGATCTAAATCTTTCTGGATGCTTGACACAATCTGAGGCACTCAAGTGGGTAATGATATAAAAAGCCTTTATTTTCTCAAGGCTTCAATGCAAAAAACATGCCTATGCATTTCAGCCGTTAGACCTTCTTCAGGGCGAGTACAAAATGGCCACCTTTGGGCTCCTCCATTTAAAAGTTGGCTTTTGTCACATGAACAAAAAGGTCAAAGAAGTTGCAACATGATAGGTCTAAGGAGTCACATTTGCCTCAGATTTTGTCAAGAATCCAATAATTTTTTTATGTATTTTTCCCTATATCAACAAATCTTATGTGCAACACAAAACCAAAAATAATAATAATAAACCAACCACTTTATTGCATCTCTTCTTTGTTGGTAATGTGGTTGTGTTAACAGAGCTTTGCTAGCTTATGGCACTACATTTCATGAAACTGACTTTGTGCTATAATCATTTAAAATTAACAATCCAGCACAAAGTCAAGAAGTTGTGATATTTAGCACAACAAGGTAGCATGACTTGTTGTGCTCTCTCTCTCTCACACACACACACACACACACACACACACACACACACCTAGTAAATTTGATCAGTACATTGTTGGTTTGGCTCTGCACACAAGACTTGTTGACAAAAGTAAAACTGAGATCAGAACAAATAAAACAGTTATCCTTTAAACTACCTCCTTCAAAACCACTGCAGTTGTAAATTAAGTGATCAGCAGGTTGGATAGATGCTAGAAAGAAAGAAACACAAAGTAACTTTAAATAACCTTGTCTAAAGATGTTCTGAAAGTTATCAAGAATTTAAGGTGTCACTGTCTTTCTTAGGCCTGGACTTTGTCAGATCACCAAGGGGTTTTCATCCAAGAGAACACATTGTCAGAAGATGCAGAGTCACCAGAAGACGACAACTTCGAACATGAAGATACAGAGTCACTGGAAGACAGCAACTTTGACCATGAAGATTCAGAGTTACCAGGCAACAGCAGTTTCGAAAGTGAAGATTCAGAGTCACCAGACGACAGCAACTTTGTGTGTTCAAATGATCCACCAGGGAATGAAGCAGACACAGATATGGACACACCTCTGAAGGCCACAGGTAAGACATCACGGGCTGAGGCGTTACTGATGATCCTGACCTACGCTGCAAGGCATCAGATAACTGGATCTGCGCTTGATGACTTGCTAAAACTCATCAATCACTTATTTGGACAAGATGTTGTACCAGCGTCTACGTATGCCTTCAACAAAGTGTTTCAAAGAAGCATGGACAAAGTCGAATTTCATTTGTACTGTAAAGACTGTAAGACCACTTTGGGAAGTCAAAATGAGGTGTTAGAAAAGGCTATTACAGAATGTTCAGCTTGCAATTCACCTGTTGACCCAAATACACTTAATAATGGGGGCTTCTTTATCAGCGTTCCAATTGCTCCCCAGATTCAGAACATTCTTCACACTCCATTGTTACAGACTAAGCTGAGCCACAGGGTGGACAGGCCAGGCAAAGCAGACAATATAATATCAGACATTTATGATGGTGACTTGTATAAAGTTCTGTCAGCACCAGGTGAAATTCTATCAGATCCTAACAATCTGTCATTCACATTTAATCCAGATGGTTCTCCTCTTTACAAGTCATCCAGATTTTCCATCTGGCCCATTCACCTTCACCTCAATGAGCTGCCACCAAACATTAGGTTTAAGCACGTGATATTAGCTGGGTTGTGGTTTGGATCAACAGAGCCTCAAATGCATGTTTTTCTTAAGCCTTTTGTCGATCAAGCATAGGCGCTTGCAACCAAGGGAGTGTCATGGAAAAAGGATGAGAGAGTGGTCATCAGCAAAGTTGTGGGTCTGTGCTGTTGTGTTGATTCCAAGGCTAGACCAGCAATGCAGAACTGTACCCAGTTTAATGGGTATTTTGGCTGTGGGTTCTGCCTCCACCCAGGCACACTTGTAAATAGACAAGTGAAATATCCTATCTCAGAATCAGATTATACTGACAGAGATACGGAGAGCATGCTGAAAGACATGGGGGAGGCTCTCAACCTGAAGAAAAATGTAAGGGGAGTAAAGGGGCCATCTCATTTGATTAATATGCCATTCTTTGACATTGTGTGGGGTTTTGCACCTGACTACATGCATGCGGTATTGCTGGGTGTTGCAAGGCAGCATGCAGCTCTTCTGCTTGAGAGTGCAGATGAGCCATATTACATTGGTAACCCAAGTACATTAAGAGTGTTGAATGACAGGCTCCAAAAAATCAAACCACCACACCCTATCACTCGACTTCCTAGATCAATCTCAGATTTCAAATCCTGGAAGGCATCTGAATGGATGAACCGGCTGTTATTTTACAGTCTGCCATGTTTCGAAGGACTCATAGATGTGAAATACACCAAGGATCTTTGCTTTCTTGTGTCAGCATTTTACCTGCTTTTGCAAGAGGAAGTCAGTTTTGAGGAGGTCAACAAAGCTGATGAAATGTTGTTAGAATTTGTAATCAGGTTTCAGGCACTGTTTGGAGAGGCTTCCATGACTTCCAATGTACATCTTCTAACACATCTGGCCAAATCAGTGAAGTTGTTGGAACCCTTATGGGCACAGTCTGCCTGGAGCACGGCACAAAGGATGTTCCCAAGCAGATTGTGGGCAAATTTTTGTTTCACAAATCCATCCCATACTTCTCAGCCGAACACAGAGTGAGTGACCGTGTTCTGGGTTTCTGCAGCCAAATTACCGATAACTCAAAGGTTCAGAGCTACAAAAAGTGTGACAATACCACTGTTCTTGATGGTGGCAGGGTCAAGCATCTCACTCAGGCAGAGCACCAGGCTTTTGACACAGCAGGCAAACAGCCTTCAAATGAAATATTCTCACACAGGCAAATGATTCACCAAGGCATTGTTTTCACCTGCCACGATTACAGCCGAGCAAAGAGACACAATGACTGGTGCGTCAGACTGGATGATGGATCTAGGGGGCAGTTGCATCAAATTCTCTCTTATGATGTAGATGGAGAAACTGAGCTTGGCCTGTTGTTAATCCCATTTTACACACTTCCAGCTGCATTCCCACAAGGCCTTTCAGTGCCACACATTGCATGCATCAGACAAGGTGACAGAACAAAAATGCAGTTGATCTCAGTGCACAGGTTATACCGCAAGTGTCTTGTTATAGAATGTGCTGAGAAAGTGTTTGTGTGTGACTTGCCAAACTCATATGAGAGAGACTGAAACATGTCAGTGGTTGTTCACATTGGTATGGTGGCTCTGAAGGTCAAAACACAACAACATTTCAGTAAACGCTCTATTACAGAAAAAACTTGTACATTTCAGAAAAACGCTACAAAATTTCAACATAAAAACTTGCGTTAAAAATAAACAGAAAAGCAAACAAACAGCCCTTGTAATTACAGAGAGGAAGGGACAACATTCTTTGTGATTTGACAGAACCTGCCTTTGGTATCATTTCCACTTGCATTATTTACGCTTCTCATTGCATACGTCACTGCTTTTGAGACTGTCTCTGTTTCACTTACTTCCCAACACTAGCAACTACAGCCTCTCCCAGTCTGCTATTGCTCTTCTCAGAATTGCTATCCTACAGAGCTGTCTTTGCTACTGGAGTGTCTGTGTTAGGCCAGGCAGACATGCTGGGCATCTGCAGCCACACTTTTTTTTTATTGATATATTTTTTTCTCATTTGTTGAATTGTTTGAACTACTAATGATACATTATTGTTTATCTTTGTTTGTCATTTATCACTAAAAAGTGATAAAAAGGCAGAATGAAATTTTTTCCCCCAAAAAACTCCTTCATTTGATCAGTTCCTATCCATTTGAGTACTTTAATATGTAATCACATTTGTGTAAACATTTTGTCTCTGATGTCAATAAAGACTTGCCGAATTAAGTTTTAAGGGGTTTGTCTTCCAACCAAATTGTGCTGTTGGGATGCATTGTCACCAAAAGTTGTCTGTGTTATGCATTAGAAATATGCAGATGTCAAGAACTTAGCACTAAATGGGCAGGACTCAAATACACGACTCAGACCGGTAGAATCAGCAAAACCAAGTTTATTCCAGGTAGAGGTCAGTACACGAAGAAGCAGTCAAACCAGGCAAAGGTATCCGTGATGTGAGGCGAAAAGGCAAGGTCAAAAAACAGGCAAGGTTCAAACACAATAAAGCTATGACTATGAAAGTATGCTGGAACATGAGCTGTGAACATCACTGAACTGGCGACGAGACAAGACACAAAGGGGGAATATATGCAGGACTGATGGGGAGTGATTAGACACAGGTGCGGGAGACACAATCAGGGATCAGGTGCACACAGACGAGGAGGGGGCAGGGCAGACAGGAACCTGGAACAGAGACAGAGGTGAGTGATGGGGAGGAGAGACTATTATTAGCCTTGACTTGGTTTTTGTTGACCAGTCTACCCTCCTCAGTATGCTGGCCATCCAACCATGTTAACCAGCTTGACCAGCTCACCATACAAGCTTTGATGGTCAGTCCAGCTAGCTTGCTGGCCATCCAGCTGGTCCAGCTCAACAACCAGCTTGACCAACCAACACCAGCTTTGGTGACCAGCTAACCAAGCCAGCCACCTGTACTGATGGACCAGCAACACCAGCCTGACCAGCTTGTCCAGCCTGGTAAACCAGCTAAACCTGCCTAAAACCAGCTAAGACCAGCCTGGACCTGCTACCAGCTTTGGCTGGTTTGCGCTGTTTTTTTCAGCAGGGTGGGTCGGCACGTCTCAGCTTTACTACTTTGAATTTATTATTTTCTATTGCCACACAGCTTCGAGTCAACAGCTGTAGTCTTTTAACAATCAAATGCTGTGTGACTACTTATGCAAAAGACCAAAACCATATGCGGTGTAACCCGCACATTTCAGGCTCCACATTATAACCACTGTCATTGCCAAGTATAAACGAGTTGGCCGTCAATTGAAGATGAGTATGAAAGAGACATATATAGAACGAAGAACAGCCATTGATCAATATCTATTTGTATGTCCAAAACGTGTAACAAATCACAGTAGTAAACCTTGTTCAAAGTAGTTGAAACACGGTTTCACTGCCATAATCTTTGGCATAACATAAAGTCCGCTAGCTTGATGCTATCATACAATAAAGGCTTTTAATCGAAATAGTTTTCTTGAAAGAAGTCACGTGATGTTTTTTCAATTATATCTTATCGGCCGATCTTATGAATACATCCATCATAAACACCTGTTAGCAACAACATTGCCAGCGATGTCAAACAGACTGTCAGAAGTTTTAAAATTAATCACAATCATCATTAACAGCTACATTTGAAAGCAATTTATGTACTACTCACGTCCACAGTGATTCCTCAGCGTGAAGACATTATTTCTGATGCAAACAGCTCGAAAATATGTCTTATCTTAAGTCCGTGATTTTTGTCGACGTCATTCAGACTTCAGAACTCAAACCTTAAATACTCCACAGATGTGTTCACCAATTTCATAACTTTCCTCGCCATCATCGGTCACGTGATATTTTATTCGACATATCTTGTCAGCTGATCTCCTCATGGAGCCCGTGCGTGGGGAACAGTGCGTCTCCTTTGGCTGGATCGCTCACTTTCTCTCGCTATTTCTCTCTTTCTCTCTTTCATTGAACATGGCTTATGTATGTAGTGTAATACCTTTTTTTTACAAATTAACATCGCTACCGCGGTCATTTTAAACTATCAAAGCCCGCTACATTAACACAAACACAGCAATATATAACACATACATGTAAAACTAACATTGATACTCACAGGCATATATTTTCGCTGCTGTGTGTAAACAATCAGAACAGCTGCAGTTTAGCTGCTGACTACTTCTCTTGACATCTTTGATCACTACCTTTGCCCATGACTGCCACTGTCTGGCTAAGGCGTGCACAACAAAGAGGGGAACACGCATGGCCTCTGAAATGTATTTCAGTCGTCAGACCACAAGGTGGCAGCAGCGCGTCAATTAAAAACTTTAGTTGAAGTAGTGGAAAAGAACAACTCTTGCTGTCATGCAATCCATCCAATTCTGCAGTAACTTTGTTAAGCACTGTGTCCTCTGTCATCTATTAGCTTTTGAAGGCGCTACCATTTACGGCTTCAAAAAAGATTGTGTTTGTTCAAAGTGAAATTTTGGCGATAAATTGCATTTTCAATCATTTTCAAGTGCAAATTGCCGACTTCCTGTTGAATTTAGCCTAGGGGTGTCAGTGTGTGATTTGTAGGTGTTGATGAGTACTACCATTAGGCTTTGGTCCCGTCTCTCTACGACCTTCCTGTGGGCCGCAGTGGGCTGCTGTGGGCGTTTTAGTGTACTTAGGTGGCACTACAGAGCACATTTTTGGACTGAGGGGGTCAGTTGTTCCATTTTATCAAATTTTTCACCAGACCTGACGTGCGTGCCAAATTTGGTGAGTTTTTGAGCATGTTTAGGGGGTCAAATTAAGGTTTAAAATGGCGTAATAATAATAATAATAATAATAAAAATAATAATAATAATAATAATAATAATAATAATAATAATAATAATAATAATAA
>JAPZDZ010042717.1:0-10365 GCA_029783805.1 Acanthurus tennentii
ATTTTTTACATTGTCACACAAGCACATTACCCACTGACATTGAATACTTGTCACATAAATGAAAGCCATGAAACCAATACAGGATGAAAAGGACCACACGTAGTTTTGTTATAGGCTTTTATTGTGCACATACCGAAGTGAAACACTGACATGTTGAAACAGATGATATACGTTTTGTGCATCACCAGATGTCGCTCTAAAGCTTTGCTTCATTTTCTGGCACAACCAGGAAGAAGCCTCATGAGGCTCCATCCCCCCCATCCCTACCATTAACTCATTAGCCCATTCTCAGTTAGAACTCTAGCAAGTTGACCTTGTAACACCAAACATGTTTGCAGAAAAAGCTGCTTTTGTAGTGAAATACTGGAGACTTTTGCTCATTATGTGACTTAATGGCTTTAGGAACAAGTGGTGAAATATGCCAATTATGATGCCATATGTGGAAAATATGTGATTTGTGTCAAAAATATTTGATTTACTGTTACGCCCCCCTCCCCCCCTTTGTTTCTCATTTCTGGCCTGTCAGTAGAAGAGATCTCAGTGTGAACTTATGTACTTGCTTATGGTTTTCTTCCTTCTCTTTCCTAGTGGGTCCAGTAGTTCTTTTTTCGTGGCTTCATTTTCATTGTTCAGGGTTTAGTAGGTTATGTTAGGGTAGAGGGGAGAACCCTGTTCCGCTGGCCCTATGTGGGCTGGACAGTGGTGGCTCCTGAACGCCAGAAATAAACGACAGCATGGTGACCACACAGACACAGGACTTAACCTTACAATAAACCCACGCTTTAAAGTTATCTCCTGCATTAACTTAACAAAGCGTAACACAAGTTATGACATTATACAACTCTGTAATGTTCAGATGCTTAGCTACAAACTCTTATTTACACATTAAGTGGCTGCGAATGACCGCTAACGATCGCGGCTCAAAGCTAACGGCTAGTGTGGCTAACTGAATCGCACAGACATATTAAACTTACATTAACTGCATGTTGTAAACGCACAAATATACTTACTTTTGGTCATGAACTCAAGGCTGGGAACATCAACGTTAAAAGGGGAGAAAGTCATATATAGCGAGAATGCTTAACTGTGCTGAGCTTAATATCAGAGAAACAAGAAAAAAAACCCCAGATCTCCGTGGTCCGTGGCAACGTGATAACATGAATATGACCACGTGTGACTTGACTGAAAAGGACTGAGCCTTTATTACAGGATCGTAACATTTATCTTCTCCATTTTGCACACTCCCCCAAAAACAACTTTTTAAAGCATCACTGCAGTAACCCTAAATATAAGAACCAGCACTGCAACTTGATTACTCTTTTAATTTACTGTTGGTTATTTCAGCCCTTGTGAATATATATTTTCATTTTGCCCATGAAACTCCAAACCAGGCAGGTTTGTCCATGCCTGCCACCACAGTGACCCAAAAGTTCTGCAAAAAAATGAATCCTCAGTGGTAATTTCACATTTAATGAAAACCATGTCTCTGTTTTGCAGATGAAATTGTAAATCAGTCTGCCATAAAAATGACCTCCACTGAGGATGGCTCAACCAGTACAGAGGTTTTAGCTCAGGGTTCAACTCCAAAAGTTGATCCAACAGACAGTACACTTGGTGAGGGAATGGTGCAAAATTTGGATCATGATGAATTAATATGCAACATCATAAAATGCTAGTTTTCCACAGGTTTCACTTCTTTTACTTGTCTTGATTAAGACGTTGACAGCCTTTTCATTACTTTCGCGTCTCCAAACTTAGAAACCTTTATGGGATGTCACACATCATAGATTTCTAAAGATTACATATGAGTGTTTTTCTGAAGTCAGTGCTGTTAAGGTTGTTTTTTATTTTTGGCAGCACATGTGATAAACCTGCGAGTGAAATTCACCTTAAGGATAAAACTGAGCAAAGACGACATTGATGAACAAGTGTTAGTACAGGTGAGAAACCTTGAAAACACTACAATGTATTTCAATATACCATATATACCGTATTTAACGTAATAGCTTAGAAATATTGAGATGATCTTTACAAGCCTTATCACTCAGCCTTGTATCATGGGTTTCAATTAGGTATAATACTAAACCTGGACAATGCTTGAATTGCTACAATAAATCATTTGTGCTTTGTCAGTTTCATAATCTACTGACAGAAAAGGGACTTCCTTTGAGCATCAAGGTGGACTTGAAATAATGAAATAATGAGATGGAGGGAATACTGAAGGACTGGAAAAGAAAGATTGTGGTTATGAAGAGGATGTTAAACTTGAACTTGTGTATTTTTCTGCTTTGACTCTCCTCAAAAAAGTACTCAGGAACAATTTTCCATCAGTTTAACGTCATTTCTAACAGCAGTGAAGGTATTTTAAGTTTCACTATGTATTTATAATTTTTCTGGTACTGTTAGCATTTCTCTCAAAACAATCAAACTCTTACTTGGATCATGGAAGCTCTATTAAATTTTCTTTTTCTTTTTCTTTCAGTCAAACTGTATCTTTAATATAGTTGGGTTAATTTTTAATATTAAGTCAATGAAAAGAGGGATGTGAAGATTATATTACATCCACTTACAACTGATATGAGTTATGTTTATTAGCATTATGAAAAACGGGATAAGTACAGGTCAGTTTTCTGTTTGATTTTTGTGTAGGAGGATTGTTGCAATCTTCAATAAAGCAATAAACAAGTGATTGTTTTATATGGATCACATCTCAGGGGTCACTATAATTCTAAATGTTATTTAAGATAAGATAAGATATTCCTTTATTAGTTCCACAATGGGGAAATTTGCAATATTTAAATTTGAAGTATTTAAATGTGGTTGCATAATACAAGCTCTTATTTTGATATTTTATCCCAGTAGCTGTGCACACCTGCATGTATTTTACTGTCAGTACTTAAATTTATTGTTTGAAATGTTTTAAATGGTCAAAAGAGTTTAGACTCAGACTTCTTGAGGTAATTAAAAATGGATTTAACTTGATTTGATGCGGGTCAGCCTGTGTGAACTCAATCACCTTTTCTTATTTTCCTTAGAAAATTCAACTGATAACATCTTTCAAACATGCAATCCATAGTACATTTGCAGTTAAACAAGAACCAAAGTCACTGAGCAAAAAAGTTCTTTTTCATGTTTTACAAAAATTTGGCTTGTTAAATGAGTTCAGTATCAGCTGAGGATACCAAGATATAAAAGAGGGCATGTGCACAGCTTCAATAGTAATACTATACATTGTAGTTTTAAAAAAATGTACAACCATAAAAGCAAATCTTACAAACCAAACCAAGGGAACAAGTTTCCAAATACTAAACACATGGAGGGAGGTAATTATTTGTTAACAACTCATTCTTGTTTATGTGGAAAGAGAGGAGTTTGATGATTGAACAGTTAAGTTTTCACCTTTTATGATTCAAACACCTTTAGCCCCTAAAAAATTGCATTTATTTGAAAAAAGATCAATTATGATAATGCAGAGAACCAAGAAAAACAGAGTATAATTATAAGTTATACATAAAGAAGAGTTCTTATTTCGATGTTTATGTCTTCCGATATCTTATATAAGCCTGAGTGTAAGATAAGAGTACATATTTACTACAAAAATGTACCTGGTGGAGGTCTGTTTTTACAACTTTGTCTAATTTGGTCATATTAACCTTTTCTTTTCAAAAGTATCTAACTGTATTTACTACACTGACTTTGATAAGTGAACTACACACCACAAGTAACATGAGAATTGGGTTGCACAAACAATAGACGCTGTAAGGGAGCTTAAGTGTAAGAAAACCCAAATATAATCCACATTTGGATTTGTTTTGGGGACTTAGCGTCTACACATTACTCCTGCAAAGAAAAAAAATCTGTACCTTTGAATGTTTGCATCACTTTAATAAAGCTTCTTTTAAGTTTTTTTTAATTTCAGTCAACTCATTGTACTAATGTTTGCATGAGAAGCTAGCTAGCTATCTACAGCTAATAAAGTCTATCAGTAACGGTTGCCCTTTCAGTTTCGCAAAAACCGATGTTGGCTATACTTAAAAAGGATGTTCAGTAAATAGTGAGTAGCTTTGTTTTAACAAAATTACATTTTTTAAAAGAAATAACAGCTACTTTGATCATAAAACACCTGTTAAATGAATGTTTTTATCCTATTTTTTTCTCCTCCCATTGTAATTTTTTTTGTTAATGCTGTGTCTGATTACAACACTTGCAATTTCCTAACACCCCAAGAATGACTTTTGACACTTGATAGGACAGATAACATTTATTTGTCTAAGATTAAAATACATATCTCAAGCTATAAAACACACCCTGTTTAATCCTTACATAGCCAGCTGGGTGGGTGATGGTGGCAAAGTTCAGTCCAGTGGGTATAAATCCAAGTTCAGCAAGAGATCTTGACATTTCTGCTCATCTCCTCTCTGAGTTCATACTACACAGGTAAGACAAAAGAAATATGTGGCTTATATCTGTACTTTGATTTTAAAACTTGACTTAAAGTGATATTCTAAAATCAATTCATTGATTTATTCTGTTTTAATAATGTGCAAAAGTAATTCACAAAGTTATCAAATAACTGGAATATAACAATGCAACGTTTATCCAGAAAAAATTCAGCGGTTTTAGGTATGAAGTAATATGAAATTAGCACATAATATCTCAATGTCATAAATCTAGTCGCATTATTTTTTTTTATTTATAAATCTTATGCGGATTAATGCATTGATACTTACTAAAGTAAAAAGTCTGGTTACCTCTTTTATGTCTTCACTGGACATAATCAGTATGTCGATATTGATAAAGAAGCAATAGCATCTTTCTGTTCAAATAAGAAAATCTGATTTTTAAATTTTATTGTTAGAATTCATGTCCTCTTAATCAAATCAGGTTCTTTCCTGAAATTACTCCACAGTTGGACTCATGATGTCCTGCAATATGTTTGCTCACTATCCTCCACAACCACCTTTGTGTGATGTGTCAACATCATCCAGACATCCTCTTTAATGTAATAGGGAAAATTAGTTGGTATACAAGAACAGCTTAGATGATGTGACTCAAGTAACAAGTTTAAAGAAAACACATTTCTCTCTCTTTGGTCTAAACAGATCCACAAACCCATCAGACCATCACATCATGGAGAGCATTACCAAGTTTGTCAGCAGCTGGTCTTACAGCCGGGAATCAGCCACCAGCAGAACAATGGGTGTTTATGGAAACCCTCGTTTGATTGCAGGACTCCTCCTGGGCTACTTTCTGCTGGGGCTCATCATTGTCATCATTGCTTTCTGGTTCCAGCGCAGCAAGCTGAGAGTTTTTAAGGAAAGCATCATCCTCATCTTCACAGGCCGGCACTCCAGCCTCAAGGGTGTTCAAAACATCCATGACTCTATGTTTACTCTCCTCTTAGTGGACATTATAAATAGTGTCACAGCAGTTGTTTATGCAGTTTATATTTTCTTGGGAACCAATGGCTATGCTTATGAAGTTATCTTCAATGTGTGGTTCCTGTCAAAATTCTTTGTAATAGTTTTACATCTCCTGTGTGCTCTGATATCTGTCCTCCACCTCTGCCACCCACACTGGAGAGTCCAACTGCGGATCATCGCCTCAGTTGTGGTTGTGTTGACTGCAGTGTTTGTCGTTCTTTATTATTATGGCTACAAGGCTGGGTTATATGGCCTTGCAGTTATCACCTTTGGTCTGGCTCTGGCCATCATTGCACAATCTTTCGGATCAACTGCGTCCCCCTCTGCTGCTGCGAGTAAGAGATGGATTGTGTTTGTGGCCATGTTCACATTTTTAGTCATCTATCTTTCTACTTTTGTTCTTGAGTGCCTGACTATTAGTTACCCTTTTAACAGTGATTATGGTGTGATTTATGCAAATCTTGTGTATTGCACAAACATCCATCTTGCTTTGGATGGAATCCTGTGTTTTCTGATCCTGAGGCTTCCTGCTGAAGTGGAAGAACAAGAACAACAACCACAATTCAGCTTCGAAATCCCACGTGTCAATACTATTCAAAATCCATATTTTAAGTAATGTGTGAAAATTGTTGAGATTTTGCTTCACTGCTGCAAATGATATATTTTTGTCTTTAAAGACAAACAATGTGTAAGTGATTATTAGCATCACTTTTGTAAAGCTGTTTATCAAAATATTTTTAGGTTGTATTTGAGTTCTGAAACAAATCAGCTGGAATCTGAAGAGACAGTTCTTTCAAACAACCCATGGAGCTCACATTAGCATCATTGGCTTGCTAATGGGTTAATAGCTGATAAAAACTGTGAGTGACAAGTGTCATTTCAGCTGAAAAAAATTGATGGTCACCAGCTGGAGATGAGACACCTGATTACATCGAAATGCCTATGAAAACAAGGACTCATTGTTTTAAAATTGCTGCAAAAAAAAAAAGAAAGAAAGAATAAAGCAAATGCTAAATCTGTCCCTGTTATCAAAGTCCAACCTGAGAGGCAAAGCAACAGTTAAAGGATGAGATTTGGGAAACAAACCTTTTTTTCCCCACAAAGTAAAGTGTCAGTGTAAGAAAACCCAAACATAATCCACATTTGGAATTTGTTTTGGGGACTTAGTGGCCACACATTGCTCCTGCAAAAAAAAAAAAATCTGTACCTGTGAATATTTGCCTCACTTTCATAAAGCTTCTTTTATTTTTATTTTGTTGTTGTTGATTCTCTGTAATTGATCCATTGCTCTACACAGTGTGGTTATCTCCCATGTTGTAAATCCTAGAGAATAAAGTCACAAGTTTATTGTTTTGGACAGTTCAGCTCCACCCTGTTTTATAGCACACTATCATAAATGTGGCTATTAGGTGGATTTCTTTTGTATTTCAGTCAACTCATGGCACTAATGTTTGCATGAGAAGCTAGCTAGCTATCTAAAGCTAATAAAGTCTATCAGTAACAGTTGTCCTTTCATTTTGGCAAAAACTGGCGGTGGCTATACTGAAAAAGGATGTTCAGTAAATAGTGAGCAGCTTTTTTTTTTTTTACAATATTACATTTTTTGAGAAATAAGAGCTACTTTGATCATAAAACACTTGTTAAATGAATGTTTTTATCCTATTTTTTCTAATCTCATATTAATTTTTAATTGCCAAGTCTGATAGCAACACTATTGAAAAATTTCTGTGAAAATGTACAGTTGTGCAGTGTCATGATGCAACATTGCAGTATGCAAGTATGTGTTACTCTGTTTAATTGTTTGGGTGGCAGATTACATTTTAAGTTGTAAAGCTACTGAGTTAAAGTTAATAATGTAGCAACAGATAATGTTATCATTTGTATTACATTTGTGTTTGTTTGGATCCATTTAACTTCATGTCCACTTCATGTGCACACACTCTGCAGTATGAGTCTACTTTCAATTTCCTCACACCCCAAGAATGTATTTTGATACATGATAGGAAAGATAACATTTATCTGTCTGAGATTAAAAAACTTAGAGAACACACCTTGCGTCATCCTCACATAGAAATCTGGGTGGGTGATGGTGGCAAAGTTCGGTCCAGTGGGTATAAATCCCAGTTCAGCAAGAGATCTTGACATTTCCGCTCATCTCCTCTCTGGGTTCATACTACACAGGTAAGACAAAAGAAATACTTGCTTATAATTTTAGTTTGGTTTTAAAACTTGATTTACAGTGATACACTATAATTTATTTGTTGTTTTTTTGTTTTAATAATGTGCAAAAGTAATTTACAAGGTTATTAAATAACTGGAATGTAACATTGCAACATGTAATTGTGCAACATTATCCAGAAAAATGTATTGTTTTCAGATTTGAAGTAATATGAAGTTAGCACATAATATTTCAATGTTATGGATCTAGCTGCATTTAATTTTGTTATTTATAAATCTCGCACGGTTTAGTTACTACTTTTACTAAAGTAAAAGTCTAATTACCTCTTTTCCATCTTCACTAGACATAGATCTGTAAGTTAATATTGATAAAGAAGCAATAGCATATTTCTGTTCAAGTAAGAAAATCTGATTTTAAAATTTAAATGTTATAATTTATTTCCTCTTAAATAAATCAGGTTCTTTCCTGAAATTTTTCCACAGTTGGACTCCGGATGTCCTGCAATATGTTTGCTCGCTATCCTCCACAACCACCTTTGTGTGATGAGTGAACATCATCCAGACATCCTCTTTAGTGTAAAAGGGAAAATTAGTTGGTATACAAGAACGGCTTAGATGATGTTACTCAAGTAACAAGTTTCAAGAAGACACATTTCTCTCTCTTTGGTTGAAACTGATCCACAAACCCATCAGACCATCACATCATGGAGAGCATTACCAAGTTTGTCACCAGCTGGTCCTATAGCCAGGAATCAGCCTCCAGCAGTACAATGGGTGTTGTGGGAAACCCTCGTTTTGCTGCAGGACTCCTCGTGGGCTACTTTCTGCTGGGGCTCACCATTGTTAATCTTGCTTTCTGGTTCCAGCATAGCAAGCTGAGAGTTTCTAAGGAAAGCATCATCCTCATCTTTACAGGCCGGCACTCCAGCCTCAAAGGTGTTCAAAACATCCATTACTCTATGTCAACTCTCCTCTTAGTGGAGAACCCTACTTTTATAAAACTTAGCTAAATATCTGTATTAAAAGATCAAGATCAGCACTTTAATGTCATTAATCATTTCTAAATCTAATGAACAGTACAAAGACAATACTGCAAGAAATGTGTTACTGCACAAGTATGAGATGTATTATAAACTGTATACTTTAAAAAATAACTTGTTTGTGAAAAATAATGCCTATTTTGTACATAAAATATCTGCTCAATGGACATTTTGTGCTTGGTTTTCTTCGCTGTTGGACAGACTTTTTTATACAATGTCTCAAATTAAAGCAACACTAAAAAAAATAGCAAAAATGTACAGTTGTGCAGTGTGTCATGTTTGATGTAGCTTCATGTCAATATGTGTAGATGTTTATTTGATATGTTTAGGGGGTAAATGAAGCTTTATGTTGGGGACAAACCGGACTGAAGTTTAAGGTTATCTTTTGCACTTTTGTTTGCATATCTCCCCAAAGATAATTAGCTTGTATTCCACCTTCATAGTAGATATCTCTAACTTTTTATAGTAGGAAACACAGCGTTTGAAGCACTAAAAATAACAATTCTTCTGTTCAAGTGAGTATTTCAGTGTAATGCAGGACCTAATAATGTACTGTAATGCATATGTGCCTTTTTTGTCCTTTTAAATGTAGTGTAACTCTAGGAACGTCCAATTGATCATGTGCACCCTGCACTTGTAACATATAAACCAGTTGTCTAGTGGTATAAGGCATTGCAGGAAGACAAGAATAAAATGGAACACAGGAATTTTGTCTCAACAGATTTATTTCTGTCTCAGATATGAACAGAAAATATCAAGATCTGTCGCTGAGCTTGTATTCATACCCACTGCACTAACACCTTCCCCCACTCACCAACCAACACATCTTTGTGCTTTGATCATGGGACAGTTGGGGTAACACCACCTATGTGGTCGATAACATGTTGTGTCTTAACCATAAAATGGTTTAGCTTCAGTTTAACTCCACAACTTCCACCTGGTCATGTCAGTCAGTGGGCAGTGAGGAGGAGAGCGGTAAAGACTGGGACGAGCTGGAGGAAGAAGCCAGAAAAGGTTTGTATCAAGAGCTGCTGCAAACACAGAGGTGAAACATTTTAGATCACAGGACAGAAAAGGGTTTAGTAATCAAATCAAATCAAATCAAACTTTATTTATATAGCACTTTTCATACATAGGAAAAATGCAACTCAGAGTGCTTCAGAAGATTATCTATTAAGATATTATTTTCCTCACTCAGTCAGTGAAAATTCTCATGTTGTTTAAACTTTGATGATGTCAACTTGACAAAAATAATGGGAATATCATGTGAATTAAATTCAGGTTTCAGTCTTAAATGACGTTAACATGCACATTCTGTTGTGCTTCTAACCTGAAAAAAATTATTTTACATAGCCTTAAAGAGACAGTTCACCACTAAATTTAAAAAAATGTGGAACTGTTTAGGGAGCACAAGTTGATCTCCTTCATGTCGAATTAAATTTGTTGCCAAATATGCTCATTTTGTCCTTTGTCGTCCTCTAGCGGACAGAGAGAGCCACTACGAGGATGAGGACAACTCCTCAAGAGTGAACATATGTCTTTTTTGATGGGGGGCAGAAACCTTTTCTGATTCTTTCTTTTTTAAATGGGATTTATAAATGCACACAGGCACACACACACACACACACACTTGTCCTCTCTCTTCCCTTTTTTTGTTTATTCTAAGTAGATATGTTGTTGTACTGTTAATTCTGAAAAAAATCCTGTTTTTGTAATAAAATTAA
>JAPZDZ010042720.1:0-10358 GCA_029783805.1 Acanthurus tennentii
TTAGATGGGAGGGTAGTTGTAGTTAACTGGGGTGACTGGTGGTATTTTTAGTACTTTTTAGAACACCTCCTTTATTTCCAGTTGACCAACAATGGCCAGTTTTACCCATGTTACTTCAAGTTCCCATATTATGTCCCTTTATGGCAGCGTTCTCACAGGTCCCACTTTTTTAAAACCTTTTTCTGAACTGTTTTTCTGTGCCTAGCTTTAAATGCAAATAAGATGTGGCTTTGGCAAAGACCCTATGTTTAAAGTGAGTGCTTGGTGTAGACATGGCTGCTGGTAACAGACACAGTGGAATTCAGCCATACGATTCTGAGCCAAAAAATAGAGGCCTCTGCAGATGTGCAAACATTGTGAATGCAGCAAAAAGTTTATGAATGGTCAGTCAACAATTTTTGTATCTTGGTATTTTACAGTCAGACAATGTGTTGCTACAGTAGCTAACAGCTAACTGTTATTTACTCCACATGTTCATTAGTTGTAGAAGTCTTGGTGATTTGACAATGTTTATTACATAGTTACCAGTATACCTTCCATGAGACATCTTAACACTCTGGGCATTGGACCACAAGGGGTGTTACATGTCGCAGTTGACAACAGATATTTTGGTAACTAGCATATTGAGCATGTACTTTTGCTATAGATTTCATACCATGGTTTGAAACATTACAGTCAACTAAGCATGTCAGTAAATAATTTCAGTTCAATTTTGGGGTGACTTCTCCCTCTGTCCCTCTCTCTCTGTGGTACTGAAATGTAGCACCATATTAATTATGGAAAGATACTCGGGAATACCAAAATAATTTGGTCTGTACCCTAGCATCTTTTCCCTGAGTCAGTTGAATTTTCCTAAAGAACAAAATATTGACGGTTACAAAATCAATCCTGCTCAGTACTCTACTGTAGGCCCTTGTGTTGTAGTGACTCTGGCCCTTTTCCCAACTGGTTTCAGCGTCTGTGCTGAGTGATCTGATAACAAGTGGAAGGCTCAAAACCTGCAGTACACAGGCATCCCTAGTGACCACTTGTGATGGCTCTCACTCCCTCGCTCTATATGCAAATAAACACATACTTCATTTCTGCTTGTAAGACCAAAAGCTGTCTTGTTTTTACCTGGAGGGACAAATGGACTAAACTGTGTCTAGTTGAGTGGAAAAATGAAGAACATTGCTCCTGTCTGCAAGAAATTAGAAGTAGTAGAGGAGTAGGCAAATCAAAACAACACAGACTGCTAAACCAAATTGACCAAGATGTTTGAGACACTTTTAATGTATCAAGGAGTGTGGTGCTGTTTCTATTTGTACCAGAGCACTCTGATCGAGCATGTACATGGTGCACACGCATGGTCAACATGTCGCTTCTTTTGAAGATTGTGTATCCACTGTTTCTATTGTGACAGGATTATGAAGACTGCTCATATTCCATTTACTAAGAATGGGAATTACATATATTACATTATATTAATTCAAGAAAATATCTACAGATTAATCAATTAATCATCAAAAAAATAATCAATAGTTTAATAGATAAGAAAATAATCTTAAGGTGCAGCCCTAGTTAGCAGGTGATTAGACAAATGTCCTGTGTGTCACATTCATTACTCTTGCCGAGGCCAGTTGGCAGAAGAGTGAAAACATCTTTACTATTAAGAAAAACCCTCTGTGCCTTTCTTTGCCCTTCTTTTAATGAAGAAATAATGTCCTATTACAATTAAACTGCAGCTATTGCAGTGTCCACACTAACCGTGCTGGCATTGATTATAAGGTTGCAGCTGCTTCTCACTTTTTTTCAAAACTTAGCCAGGTCTGTAGCTACAGATTTGACTGATCATCAATTCATTTAAATTTTAAAGTAAGCTAGTCACAGGTCAGTCAGTTAGCCCAGCAGGCTTAGCACTGTTAATTCCCCCTGCTGAGACGAAAGGATAAACAGGATGTGACCATGGAAACTTTCTTTGACTATGAATTAAAAACAAAGACCACGTGCATAGAACAATAACCTTTTTTTAGACTGTCTACATGACCACAAACATGTCTATTAACTACACTGGTCTACTAAGCAAGACAGAGCAATCAACGATGCTTTCTCTCTCTCCCACAGCCGCTGCATAGACAGTCACACAGGCACACCCATACGCTCTCACTCACTTGCTCACTTTTGTGTGCAGGCTACATGATCAGTCACACACACACATTTTAGTGTCAAGCTTTTGCTTGCTCACTCTGCTCACACATGAGATTGTATCTCATTTGCAATGTGCAGGAGCTGCAATTAATATGTGGGAGACTCCTGGAACTTCCTGGAGAGTTGGGATGTCTGCTATACAGTGACTTTCTGTTACTTACATCAATCTGTCAAAGCTGCCTTCCAACAAACAGAAAATGGAAAATCACAGTAATACTGCAGTAACACTCCACAACTGAATGTGAGTCTTATCTGTGGTATTTCAACTTTTACCTGTGGCTGAGGCCAATCACTTTTAGCACAGTAAATAAAATAGATAAAATAAAATAATAAATAAATACAACACAGCAATTGTTTCATGAAACTCTTTAATGACTAAAATTCACTTAGAATGAGCACGAACTTCCACAGTTTTTTTCATGTGAACAGAAGAGTACTGATCACACAGAGAAAAGATGTTTTGCAACAGATTACAGCAGTGTGATAATACTCATCTGCAGTTCCTGGGCAGGTTAACAGAGTGCTGCACAAAAAATATAATAAAATGCAAAAAGGAAGAAATTGTTGTATATATAAAATCACATCATATTTACCACATGCATACCACCAATCCGTACATATACTGCATATAAAAACCACAATATGCAACTTCAAACATTGTACACATAATTTATAGATTTTTTGCCAAGGAAGTCTGAAAGAAATAAACCTAAAATACTGAACAAACTTGAAGCATAAAGTCAGGGACTGTAGAAATACATCTAATCTAGAAAATTCAGGTGCAACAGGAGAGTAAGAAGATTAAAAGATGTAAGGATTGTTGTTTACACCAGCTAAGGGGGATCTACTGAACTCTGATGGGTGGGCAATTTGGCAGTTCAGGTTGCTCTTGACCCCTGCACTCTCTAAGACATAGACAACTTTGCAATCCTCAAGACCAGGAATTTTGACCGGATAATTAATTTTTTGGGTTATGTTGAACATCTCATAGGGGGGGATGAGCACTTCTTTTTCTCTCTTTCCCAAACATGGGTAATTTTTCAAGTAAGCTCCTGAACAGGTCTTAATTTTAAAGCAGGTCTCGTCACCAAATTGTGTCAAATTTGACCAGAGAGAGGCGGAAGCAAAGGAACCAAACCTAATAATTTGGTTGACTTCGTTCTTTAGCCTCACATCGATTCGCCTGTACACAGTTGGGCAGTGGTTTTTACTATTCAGGATTTGTACAGCAGATGTCAGACGGAAATGTAAAGAATGGAATTGGAATGTATTAGCAGGATAAATGCGTTTTTTTGCACGGACTGCATCATTAAACTGTCTGTATACTTTGTCACCTGTATACAAACAGATAGCCTCTATGTGGTCAATAGTCAGATCTTTATCTTCTCTCTGCTTTACCTTTTCTTTAGCACATTTTCTTGCCTCATTCCAAGCCTCGAGAAATTGGTGCTTTTCATTCTTTAAGTATTTCTTGTCGATTATTCCCATCATCTTTTCATTGCAGCCAAAGTACATGTCGTCCACTGAATTTTCAGCCATATCCAAAGGGAAGCCCAAGCTTTCTTCTTGTAGAGTGAAGTTCAAGCGGATCTGAAAGATAAACAAAAAGGGGATATGGAGAGAGGTCATTTACACACATTGTTAAAACTGTTCTTATCTGAATGTTTGTTCAAGGTCTGCTGTGGATGATGAAAGTATTTCTTGAGTGAGACTTGAGAGCAGGTGGCATTTGAGTTATTAATTAAGGCCAGTGTTGCACATTATGTTGAATAGGCCCAAACCTGATTTCATGGTATGCAAGTAATATATCAGTTATAATACTTTGTCTACTTCACCACAATTATACGTTAAAATATCTAATCCTATCATAATTGTTTAAAGTGTTTGTGTCAATATTTTAATTTGTAATATTTGTGAATTCTTGCACATATAGCCAGTTTTCACATCCTCAACTCACCGCCATGGAGTCTACAAGCAGCATCCAGCAAAGGAGCAGACACAGTGGAGCCAAGATCATCATGTGTCCCTTCATCATTTCAGTCAGAAAACTGTTTCAGAATCAAAAGACAACCACATTAAAGTTTGTCACAATGCATAGTGGTTATATTAAATTTTCAAGAACTTTAAAAATGATTTTACTTTAAATTGATTTGAAAGCTCAACCCGCCAGTCTTCAGGATGCACTTGGTGAACCTCTCAAGTCAGATGCTTGTGATCGGACAGCAGGTTCTCAGTGTGTGTGTGTTCAGGACTCATAGACATCAGTGCTCTTATGTACTTGGGTTTGTGGCCAAACATATTACACATCCTTGCACACGTACACAATTCGTACAGGCTTTGTGGGCAGATTAGTTGAATCTTTTAAAAAATGACTTCTTGTAAATGTGTGTGTGGTTTTGTGTGTGGTGAAAAAATGCATACTAGTTGCTCTGAGTGTCAGCCGGGCAGAGGATCTTCTTCATGCACCCTTAAATTTAATCCTATCAACTCTAACCAATAAGAATATTGGCAGATTTAGGTTGTGTGCATTTAAAAACATAGATGTTGACTTAAAAATGACTAAACAAATGAAAGATTTGGTCTTTTTGTGAAGCTTTTATGCATTTTCAGTAACTTCAGCAGTTGTAATCAGCTTAAGCAATCTCAGTTGTCTCTCATCTTCTTCTTTCTGTATGTGTGTGGTCTGCTGAGAAGATGGCCCAACTCACAATGATGAAACAAACTAGAGGAAGAGAAAGAAAGTAATGGGACCTTAAATAAAAGCACATGCAATCAAGGCTTTCACTGCTGAGCTGCAATGAAACAAATAAAGATATTTTGTCATGTTTTGCCTCCTTAACATTAATGCAGGGGGAACACTTAAAGTCACTTGTTATACCTCAACTGCCTGACTGACATTGTTGGCAAGTTCAATCAGAGAAAGGCAGATTACTCCTCAGCATACTACATCAGCATATCAGGCCTAAAACACAACAAAAACATTAATTAGTTTTGACAAATGGACCAAACAGAATATGTATTCTATCAGAGTGACTCTTTGGTAACTTTGAGTTGTCAGTGATAAACTCAAGTCAAGTGTAAAGTGGGAGGGCAGCCGGCACTGTTTAGTACATTGCCATTATGTC
Organism: Acanthurus tennentii; assembly: GCA_029783805.1. NCBI lineage: Eukaryota > Metazoa > Chordata > Actinopteri > Acanthuriformes > Acanthuridae > Acanthurus > Acanthurus tennentii. The sequence goes on from JAPZDZ010042720.1 coordinate 5,313, forward strand.
TAGTTTCCCACTACTTGCCAGTGTTGCTCATGTTACTCAAATCAAGGTTTGAGGACTCATCAGCAACAATACAGTAAACAGAAAATGTCACATTGTGGTTTAACAACCACACTGCAAACAGCTGGCTTTGTGCCTGATGAGTACGGTAATACAGCGGTAATACTGCAGTAATACTACATTTTAGAGTCAAGGCCTGTGAGTTTATCAGCGGTCATCCAGCCATATCCTGGACCAAACCCTTTCAGCACAGGCTGCAGGTTTTATCTTTGTGTGAGTCAATAATGTCACGACCTGGCTCATAGGCCAGGACCAAAAATGTGGCATCCACTTCCATAGGAAAGGATTCCAAATCCGTAACCCAACTAAAGTGTACAACTATGAAATTATAGATTATTCAATTTTACTTACCCAATAGAGGCTATGCACAAATTACCTTACCATATTGGGTTTAAACTAACCACTGACCTGATACGCTTATTTTCCTTTAGCACTCACCATGACACCCGCCCCCCTCAGCAACCTGGTACCATTGGAAGCAATTTAAGAGAAGAAAGGGGGAAAGGCAAGGTCACTAGGAAATAAACATGCATCACCCATGGAAAATAAACATCAGAAAAGTTACTGACAAGGTGCTCTAGACAACGCATCTGCCACCACGTTGTCAGAGCCCTTAATGTGCCTAATGTCTAGCCAGTATGACTGTAATAGTAGAGACCACCGGATCAATCGCTGGTTCGGACACTTAAGAGAGTTCAGAAATGTCAAAGGATTGTGGTCGGTGTAGACCACCACAGGCACAACACCACATACACATTGAAGTGTGTAAAAGCCCACACCAAGACTAACGCTTCCTTCTCGATGCTGGAGTAGTTTAGTTGGTAAGTGTTAAAATTGCTGGAAATGAAGCCTACAGGCTTTGTGACACCGTAGTCATCCTCCTGCAGGAGGGCAGCTCCTGCACCCACATGACTGGCATCCACCTGCAGAGAGAGCGGGCGGTCGAACTGCAGGGCTGCATGAACAGGAGCATCACACAATATCATCTATGATCTCTCAAAAGCCTGCTGACACACAGGAGACCAGACCTTAATGACTCAATGACTCCTGTGCCCCCTGGCTCTGTGCATAGTACGCCGAGGCTTTATTATGTTTGACATGCAACTGCTTTAAGACTTGAGAGAACAGATGGGAGGAAAAATTTGAACCCTGATCAGACTGGATAACTTTTGGAATTCCAAAAACCGACCAGTGACCAGCCTCATCATGTGCTAACTTCAACACAACATCCTGAAATTTAGCTGGTACCACTATCTGGATAGCGGGGTCACCAATGAAACTGTCACCATGCAGAACCAACTTTCTAACAAAAACCTCATTGTGAACGAAATAGCCTCGAGAGCTATTGTTCACTTCCCCTACCAGAAGCACCTGTTCAAACAAGGCCGACAGAGAGGGATCAGCACGTTGTTTAATCTTCAGGTCTTCCAGCAGAACTGAAATAGGACTGTCTGACAGAGAAAATGCACACATCTCTGACGCTTCATGCTTTACATTGTTTAACTCACCCTCATGAACGGCATTGGCCTGCCTCGTGGCGCGCGTCATTGCACACACAGTAAAGACCTCTGGAAAATTCACTTCACTCTTGTCTGGCCGGTTCTAACTAATGGAACAGAAAAAACCACTGGGGATGATGGAGGACCATCAGCCCAAAACCCGAAATGAAAGTGATGCCCTCAATTGGCAGTGCTGGACGCACACCAACCGCCACCTGACCCTGAATCAGATCCGAGTGCAGAATGACGTTATGCAGTGGGACCTGCAAAACTCTCATGCCTACACCCAACACAGGAACCGAGGACCCAGTGGCGCTCTCATCTGAAAAAGGCAACACTGAAACCTGGACAAAGGAGTCAAATGCAGCAGTGTCACGTAGTATTCTACCTGGAACTTTCTTCTCACTTCCCACCAACGAGACAAAGCCATCTGACACAAAAGGTAAGAAACTGTCAAGCTTACCAGATATAACCTCTTGCCGCTAAGCACTTTTGACACTGACACTGCTAAACAAGCGCCTTTCGCTTGCCCCATCTATTTATTTTTAACTTTTAGAGCGTAACAGTCTGTTTTCCAATTACCTTTTTTATGGCAAAAGTTACAAACTTTATCTGAATTTCTAAAGGTGTGATCCCTCGCCTCAGTTTTGGCTGTACCACCGGCCTCGGCGCTCAAAATCAGAATTGAGAGCATGTCCATCTCCAAAAGTATGCTTGTGCATCAAGACATAATTGTCTGCCCGAGCAGCAGCTTCCATGGCAGTCCTTACCTTGTGATCACAGATGTGGTTAGCAATATTCTCATGAAAGGAGTTTTTAAACTGTTCCAAAACTATCAGATCATACAAATCCTGAAAACTCTCAACCTGCAATGCAGGACACCAGCGCATAAAATGAGCAGTCAGATTATGGGCAAAGTCCAGGTGTGTTTTCTTCTTAGTTTTCCTCCATGTCGAAAACGTTGGCGGCAAGCTTCAGGGACAGCTCACACACATTCAAAACAGCTGACTTCACCAATAGATAATTTTGACTATCAGTGAAAGACAACAACGAATAGGCCTCTTGCGCTCTGCCAGTTAACGCGGCCATTCTGGCCACTTTCTTGAATTGGCCATGCACTCAAATAGAGAGAAAAACGTTTCTGGATCTCTCTCATTAAATTTTGGCAGCAAGCGCAAGTTACCCAACACATCAAAATATTCTTCCGGATTATCATGAAGAAATTGTGAGCTTTCCAGAGAAGCGCCTCAACTGTTGCACGAACAAATTCGCCTGCTCCATCTGAAAATGGAACTTTTTCACTGCCAACTGCTTCTCGATCTTTGCTGTTTTTGCCATTTTATCGTGCTCCAACTGTAACAGTAGCAACTCCTTTTGCTGCTCAAAAGTCAGATTACAAGTTGTAATTGATGGCGGAGCCACACCACCCGCGTCAGTGGAGCATGGAGGTTGCCCCACATCAGCTGTCAACACACCCATCTCACTCATATTAGCCTTTAAGATGCTTTTCAATGTGTCTTTTATCAGAGATCGCCACCTCTTAATGATCAGCCATCTTCAACAGCTGCTCCTTCGTGCACCTATCTAAACATTCATCTGACGAAGCCTTAACAAATTCGGCAACTTCAGCCATGGCACACACCTGAGAAAAGCTCAAAGTTACTTTACCACACAAAAGAAAAACAAAGTGAGTAACAACAAGGTGAACACCGGGCCCAACAGGACCGCAAACAGAGTACATAATCCCCTCTAACTTAACTACCTATCAAAAACTAACTAAACCTACTTACCCCTGGTCTTCATGTGGCTACTTACTTATGCACTGGAGACCGCTCACATGAGAAAGCAACCATTAACTGGCTACCAACCCATTACCATGGCCATGCTCCCAAGACAAAGCTCTAACCGCTTTCACCCCAACACTACAGAAAAAAAACAAACCAGTGAAGCCCAAAGGAGCTACGCTGCTAACACCTGTTAGGGGAAAATGACTCCAACACGCACAGTGTTCACCAGTCAATACTCACCTAATGCTGCACTCAATTCAATATACTCTACCTATACAACTTACCGCCTCTCTATAACACCATACAACGCACACAGCAAGCCACTCAAGGCTTTACAAAAGCACTGAAATAACACGCCACATTGTAGCAAATTTACTTCCGTGTCCAGGTGCTCCCGGTTACCCAAATTGAATACCGCCCACTAAGGTACCTGCAGAGAACAGAAAAGCAACAACACAAGGGGAAAATGCAAAGCAGGCCCTACAGTAGCAGGCAACTGTCACAATAAATAAATAAATAAAACACCAGCAAAGTTATTCAAGAAACTATTTAATGACCATTTTGCATTTAGAAAGAGCAAAAACTTCTGAGATCACATCATATTTACCAAATGCATACCACCAATCCATACATAAACTGCATATAAAAATCACAACATGCAACTTCAAACATTGTACACATAATTTATAGATTTCTTGCCAAGGAAGTCTGGAAGAAATAAACCTAAAATACTGAACAAACTTGAAGCATAAAGTCAGGGACTGTAGAAAGAAATCTTATCCAGTAAATTCAGGTGCAACAGGAGAGTAAGAAGATTAAAAGATGTAAGGATTGTTGTTAACACCAGCTAAGGGAGAACTACTGAACTCTGATGGGTGGGCAATTTGGCAGTGTAGGTTGCTCTTGACCTCTGCACTCTCCAAGACATAGACAACTTTGCCATCCTCGAGACCAGGAATTTTGACCGGATAATTAATTTTTTAGGTTATGTTAAATATCTCATAGGGGGGGATGAGCACTTCTTCTCTCTTTTCCAAACATGGGTAATTTTTCAAGTAAGCTCCTGAACAGGTCTTAATTTTAAAGCAGGTCTCGTCACCAAATTGTGTCAAATTTGACCAGAGAGAGGCGGAAGCAAAGGAACCAAACCTAATAATTTGGTTGAAATTCGTTCTTTAGCCTCACATTGATTTGCCCGTAAACAGTTTGGCAGTGGTTTTTACTATTCAGGATTTGTAGAGCAGATGTCAGATGGAAATGTAAAGAATGAAATTGGAATGTATTAGCAGGATAAATGCGTTTTTTTGCACGTACTCCATCATTAAACTGTCTATATACTTTGTCACCTGTATACAAACAGATAGCCTCCATGTGGTCAATAGTTAGATCTTTGGGCTCTAATTTCGTGGCGCAGCACTAGATGGCACAGGGTGGCGCATTAGTAATTTTGTGCCGCGCACCACCGCGTGCAGCCTATTTGACAATTCGGTAGACCGGGTGCACCGAGATGGGCGTGGCGGCGCACCAGGGGAGTTGTCCACAGATTTAGCTTGGCGCATTTTGTGACAAAACAGCGCGCTGAAGGTGTGCTGAAAGCTCGCCAGCTCCGACCTGGTCTATTCTCGTCGCAAGGCCGGTGCGCCTGGCGTATTGGTAATTTGGCTGACCGGCGCGCAGTGTGCACACCTCACCAAAACCTCACA
>JAPZDZ010042721.1:0-10353 GCA_029783805.1 Acanthurus tennentii
TGTGGAAAACAGATCCTTTAATGATGACTGGACTGAAAAGTACGCATTTATCATGCCAACCTTCCGAAATGCGTCACATGTATGCCTCATTTGCAACAAAACTGTTGCTGTTGCAAAAGAATATAATCTGCGCCGTCACCACGACACTAAACATACAAATTTCAAGGAGTCATATCCTGAGCAGTCAGAGGCCTGTCAGAGAAAAATGGGCACATTGAAATATGTCTACTCCCGAGCAAGTGGCATTATTACTCGAACTTTAACTGATCAAGAGAGAATAACGTGTGCATCTCTGCAGGCTGCCTGGCTGCTTTGCAAACATTACTGGCCTTTCACGGAAAGTGAGGTTTTAAATGAGTGCATGGTCACCACTATGGAGGAACTTGCCCCCAACAAATCCATGGACAGAGTTATTGCATCTGTTTTCATTTTGGAATCCAGTTGCGGACCGGATTGGATGGCTCGGCGGGCCAGATTCAGCCCACGGGCTGCCAGTTGATGATCACTGTTATAGAGCCTAACAAGGTCTGAAAGCAATCTCTAAACCATACAAGGGCCTTCAAGAGCTGACCTGGGTGAACACATCTTACATAAAAGAAAAATGGGAGAGAACTTTTCTGGGATTGTAGGCTACTGGAGAGCAATCAGAGGTAGTATGTAGTACATGATGGACATTACTTTAGTTAGGCCAAAGTCCAGGTATTGATGTCAGAAAAGAAATATGTTACATTGCTGGCTCAATCTACCTGTAACAAAAATGCCTTTTTGGAATTCAGATATAGGTGACTGTGTTATATACATGTATCTCTTTATTGGGACAGAGTGGGTGCAGAAGCAGGTTGCAAGGCTCATGTCATTTAAAGTAACTGGTCCACAGAGGGAGTGCAGGTGAACAGTGCTCTGTTTCACAGTGCAGCTGTTAAGGAAGTTGAAAGTTCTCATATATCTTTCAGGGTGCATTATTAATGAATTTTAAAATTTGGAGGTCTTATCAATCTAGAGAAATAAGAACACTTCATAGTAAATCAAATGGTTCATTTTCTCTATAAATTAATCATTAATTAGAGAATTTTCCTGCAAGTTTTATATGGTATTTCCCATGCACAGAATGACATCATGTAAAGTGTTTGAATCACTTTTGCCCCAAATTACAATTATTACAAATATTGTGTCCAATATTTTTTAACAGATTTTTTTTTTGGAGGGGATGTGCATTTAATCTCTCAAAACTTGTCCTGCTGTTTTTTTTATGTTAATCTGATAGCATCCAGTTCAGACCTCTGTGATGCTGCAAATGTTATGGATATGTACAGGTCTAAAATAGCAAGGTCCTCCACTGGTTTTGAATATGGGTTTTGACAGGCAGCTCCCTTCCTGTCTTTCTAGTACTGCATACTGCCACTGAATCTTTTGGTAGACCATACCGGCCCATTTTCACCCCTGGCTTGGATTGATTCTGTTGCTAAAGAATGTTTCTTGGATGTGAAGGTTGTTAATCAGCTTGGTATTCCTGTTGAGACTGTGGATCATCCCACAAAGCTAATGGCAGACTCATCACCTGAGTCACCATCAAGACACTACATGTATATCTTACCCTATCTTACCCTTGACTCTCTGAAGGAAGCCATCATATTTATGGAATGTAATTTGAGAAATGCTTAACAGGAGAAGGATGAGTGGAAGATGGTGTTCAAGACTCCTTTGGGCCACTTTGAACATCTGGTAATGCCTTTTGGGCTGGCCAATGCCCTGCTGCCGTCCATCACCAGGTCAAGATGTCCCTTTGGACATGATTAATTAAGTTTTTGTATATCTGGACATTATAATGATTTTTTAAAAGTCTTTGTCCTCCAGCACCTCCTGGAGAACTTTCTCTTTGTCACAAAAGAGAAATGTGAGTTTTATGTGGCCATTGTTTCTTTTCTCAGAGTTACTGTAGCCAAGGGGGAGGTAAAAAAAAAAAGGATGCTGAGAAGGTGAAGGCTATCCTGGAGTGGCCAACCCCAGCAAGTAGGAAGCAGCTCTAATGCCACCTTGGCTTCACCAATTTTTATTGTAGATTTATCAGCCTCTACAGTAAGTTTGGATCCCCACTAACCACTCTCACCTCCTCCACCGAACAGTTTGTGCAGTCCTCTGAAGCTGAGTCAGCCTTTCAGGACATAAAGAGGCGATTCACCTCCGCTCCTGTCCTCTGTCACTCAGACCTGACCAGGCATTTTTTTTTGTGGAGGTGAAAGAATTGGATGTTGGGGTGGGAGCCATCTCATTGCAATGTTCCTCTGAAGACGGTAAGCCACATCCCTTTGCCTTCTTTGTTTGTCATCTATCCTCTGCCGAACACAACTACGATGTGGAACTGTTGGCTGTTGAGCTGGCTCTGAAGAATTGAAGGCATTGGCTGGAGGGTTCAGAGATACCATTCGTGGTTTGGACTGATCGCTGGAACCTGAAATACATCCAGTTAGCCAAGTGACTCAACACATGTTAAGCCTGGTGTGCCCTCTTTTTTGGTCAGCTTAGGGTCTCCTGGTTCTAGAAACGTCAAGCCTGATGCCTTGTCTCATCTTACTAAGAAGGAAGAGAAGTACTGCAACCCCCATGATGCCATAATTCTCCCCACGTCTCTGGTCGCACCAGTTTGTACCTGATTCAGTCAAGTCGGATGACACTAAATCCTTTGTATCTGCCTGTCCTGTCTGTGACCAGGGGGAGGGACCTAACCATCCCAGTATGGGCCTGCTTCGTCCCCTACCTCTCCCTCATGCCCCAGTCTCATATTGACTTGGATTTTGTCAGAAGGTTGCTTCAGAAGGTAATACTGTGGTTTTGTCGACAGTCCACAATCTTCCCAGTGACCTGGTATCTGACCGTGGACCCCAACTCACTTCAGAAGCATTTGGTCATTGAAGCCACCACTAAAATATCCTCTAGTTTTCATCTGCAGACCAACAGCCAAACAGAAGAGGCTAATCCAGCTCTGGAATCCACTCTCCGTTACCTGGTATCATCCCATCTTGCATCTTAGACCTCTAAGCTACTCTAGGTGGAATATGTCTACAACACTCTGCCCATGTCATCCACTGTCACATCACCATTCCGATGTCTTTGGCTCTTCTGAAAGCTTTCAATTTGTACCAGCAATTTGCCAATCGCTGTGGCACTCAGCTCTTCAATACACCCCTAGCGACAAGGTGTGGCTTTCTACTAAGGTTTTACCTTTATGAAGACTTACTCTAAAAAGCTTTTACCCAGGTTCATATGTCCATTTCCTGTTCAAAAGGTTATTAACCCCATGGAGGTCCATCTGACTGCCCCGCACACTGTGGATTCACCCTGCTTGCCACCATCATCTGAAACCTGTGTCATCCAGTCCATTGTCAACTGGGGACCGGGGAGCTTTGTAGCTGCTGGTAATTATCATATAGACAAGGACCAGAGTATTTTTTTTCCCTAGCTAAAACAGTTCTTAATTTTGTCTTATTATAATTACCAGCTTCAATAAAAATACCATGCAGTTGTTTTGTCATCTGAATGCTGATAAATGTCCCACAATTCCTGTAGAGAATTTTTAAAATTTATATCTAATGGAATACAGACAAGCAACAACAAACACAATCTTGGTGATTCTAACCTTGACGATGAATTTACTGTGAGTTTTGCAGATTTGTGAACATCATAAATGCACTTCCATGTCAAGAGGGACAGCTTTGAATACCTGGCCAGGGACCAAAACAAAAATTTGGACTTAAGAGAACACATGCAATATCCAGGACTGTTACATCTTGTAACCATGTCAATTTCCCTCACCTGCAACCACCAGAACAATCTCCTTGTGTGTCTCCTGTCTTCTCCTCTCCTCAAATTTCCCAACCATTTGGGAACAGGAAGCAGCTTTTTGTGTCCGGCCCTTGTTTTGTGTCAGGCCAGTCTATTTTAATCGGTCCAGGTAAAGCTGGGAATTACAGCAGCCTTGGCAGGGATGTATCAGGTTTAAGCCCCTTTCAAAGACAGGAATTTTCAGAGGCCCCTCATTTTAAACTGCTTTTTGCTCAAGAATAGTGTGTTGCATGGTGTTTTAAACCTGTGCTTCATTGGCTTTTTTTTATTGATTAAGGACCACACTGCTGCTTTGTTCAAGCATAAATGCAATTATGTTTTACATGGAAATTTCACATCAACAGAACCTGGTTGGAAGCATTATTCTGATGCATTAAGTTTAAAAACACTAAAATCAAAGTATTTAGAATGTGTATTTTTATATAGCAGAAGGCATATGCTGCTATAAGAGTCTTGTGCATGTGTTAAAGCTTTATTTTCAAACAGGAGGACTCATGTTCACTCCACTTGGACATGATTTGGTTGAAATAATGACATGAAAGGGAAGTCAAAGGAGGAAGAATATGACATTGGGTTCTACAATAAAGCCAACTAGGTAAGACACTGAAAGCTAAGATATGGGGTAAATTTTTTTTAAGACTGAAAATATTTTTGGTATTTCAAACAGTTTTTTGTGTGTATTTTTTAAAACAGTGCAGGAAAAAAAAGAAAAGTGAAAGAAAGGGAGGAAAACAAAAAAAGACATCATGCAGTAAAGGGCCCAGGGTTAAAATCGAACCCAGGAGTATGTGGTGGGGTCTCAACTTTAGTAAAAGGGTCACAAATTTTACCAGATGATTCAACAACATGCCCCATAAGTTTGGTTTTACCTTTGGCGGGGGCAATTTTGATTGTCACTTAATGCACAGTTGTGTATGTGTGCATTTGCTCAATAGTTGACTTTTATTCTCTTTTATATTAAACATCAATAGACGCTACACAATGTTTATGCATTAAGAACATATTTTTACCCTTAAGGTGAACCACGGTACTGATACTGAGCTGATCGGTCATTGCCTTGGCTTACAAAGACAGATATAGAACTGAGCCATCAGTTACAAAATCATCTGTGTTTTCCAAGTCGATCTCCTGTGTGTGGCCCACCTTTCTACCCTGACCGTTTTCCCTGGATGGACTTTTTTGCTCTAAAGTACAGTTATCCTTTGCTCCATCCTAATTGCTCTTTGGACTTTATTTTATAGGTATACCTATTATGCCTTAGTGAAGCAAATTTAACACTCACATGCTATTCTCCAATGGAGTGGTGGGTCTATCATATAATTGTCATGAGAATGGATAGGTCCTGCAGCCAGCAATATGTCTTACTGTTGGTTGCCAGATCATCATGTCAGCTATCTCCCATATCTTTCTTTTTCAAACTTCCTTTTTCACAGACTTCACTGGTAACGTTAAATGACAAGATTTAAGGATCAGTAAAAATAGTGGGGACTGTGTGTCACTAACCTGACATGCCAGATGAAAAGCTTCACATATCCATAGGATACATTTCACATGTCTACCGAGGAAACACCCCATAAACAGCCTTTGGAAAGGGCAGGATGTTTGTCTGTCACATTCATTACTCTTGCCGAAGCCTTTGGGGGAACAATGAAAACATCTTTTCATTTAGAAAAGCCTTTAGTGCTGTTCTTTTCTCCTCTCTTAATGATTTGATGCTGATCAGGATCAAACTGCCCCTAGGATGCTGATTGGTGCAGTCATATTCTGACTGGGCACAAATGAACCCATTTGCCCTGTAAGGTTGGTCACAGTTTGACCATCTATCCATCCATATCTATCCATCCTCCCAAGCCATGTTACCAGTTTCTAAGAAACTTTCATTGCTATTGGACATCCCTTCTTTTCACATCACCTTACATGCACAGCAGTTGAACCTGAACCTGGACCTGAGATGGGCTGCTTGCCTGTAAGTCTTCTAAATCAATATAACATTGAAATGATCCTCTCTGGCACTCTGCCTTTTGAAACCCTGCAGCCTGGGAGTAAGTCAACATTACTTAGAATCTGACATGGCCTACAGCCTTTATGGTGAATGTGATGACCACAGCCACACATGTTAACAGCCAGCAAGGGTAATACTGTACCCATTCTCACCTCATTGTTTTAGTCCACAGGTTAATTTCATTTGCAGTCAGCAAACAATTCACACCCCAAACAATTCATTTCCACATTAAGTGCACATCACACTGTTTAATTGTTATGTAATCATTTATTTACTTTTGGCCTTACACTGTTTAAATGGAGTGTGCCCATTTTACACTGTAGGATCAAAACAATTTTATGTTATATTGATCATTGTTTCTTTGTCTTTTTGAGTTACTGTGCTTGTGGGAAATCCAATCCTGGTGAGGCAAAAGGCGTGGCCGAGCGTGAAGGACTGTTATATCCTGTGGCCTGCCTATTAGGCCATACCATATGCTGCCATGTTAGAGGGGGGATTTGGGTTTAGTTAGTTTTGTATTAGTTGTAGTTGATGTCCATCTTTTTTCCCCCTTGTGTGTTATTTGGTTTGGCCAAGCCAGTATATATGTTCCCTTGTGTCTCATTATGTTAGGTCAATTTGTTCAGTTAACATTCTGTTTTGTTGCTGTTATTTTGAGTATAGTTCTATTATATTATTTCTATTATATTATATTTTTGACCTCTTTTATAGGCCTAGCTTTTAAGTTCTTGGTTTGTATTGTTTTGTGTTTTTTAAGTTGAATAAAAACCCTACTTTTCCAACAAACCCCCTGTTTTCTTTATTGCCTCACTGCTTGGTCCCTGACAGTGAGACAGGCAACCTTTAGCAAATCAGACAGCTTAAGAAAGCTTTGGAGTTCCTCAGAGTACAAAAGACCTTTGTCTACACTTTACTACACCATCAGTAATATTGCTCACAAGTGGTAAGGCTGGAGGGTGGTGTCACTAACACATGGATTCACATGCCTGGTACAAAATATTACCGCCTTCTGCTTTGAGCTTGGAGGCACTACAAATTGTCACTGGCTGTGCACTTTTGAATTTTTATAACCACACTCTAACTAAGCCTGTTTGTATTCTAATATGGATGCCAGGTGGAAGCAAAAGTGGTATCTCCAATTCTGATTGAGCCTCCATGGCTGTCTCAGTTCAAAAACATCAAAAGACACACAACAATTTACATATGGAAGCTAGGACTACACATTACACTACAGAAACAGGACTTTTGGCAGTATGGTTTGCTAATCTCATTGATTGAAATTAGCCCATGAATAATGGTTATAGCTGTTTTTTTTAACCATTTTTTTTCAAGAAAGCGTCATCTCTTTTCTGTGTAACAGATCTGGCATGTCAGGTTATGCAGAAGCATTGGGATGACAAAATATCTGATGTACAATGAACCAAATATTGTTTGTGTTACAATGTATAGCAATGCTGTAGCACGTCAGGGCTGTTTTTGTACTTACCGTTGAACATCCCAGATTCGAAGAGGAGAGAAGTTCTCACAGCATGCAGTGCCTGTTCCAAAGGAACTGTACACAGAGAGGGAGAAGGGGAGACAGAGAGTGTAAAATTGTCTCACACACAGCATTTAAACTAGCAAAGCCAAAGCTTTCTAATGAACCCCAAACTGTTAATGTCAACAACAGGACCAGGAAAATAAGTTATCACCTGAACTTCATCATTCATATCTCAGGCATTCCATCCTGACTAAAAAAGATGTTTTTGAGACAATCTTAGCTGCATGTTTCGTCAAACAATATGTCAGTCAATAAATGAGAGTTGTCTTTTTAGCTGGAGCTAATGCTCACAACATACCATAAAAAAACAGATGTTATATATTCATAATGGCGAAACAGTAGCTATAAAGACAAACAGTCAAGGGTGTAACTACAACACAGCCTCAACTGCCACCATTAAATGAATGAAAACATAATCATATCTGATCATACTATCAAATAACATATAGATTTAAACTTACTAATAGTGCCAAAATACAACATAAGTTATTTAAGGACACTTTCCATAAAGAGCAGATTTATATCATATTCTTCAATTAACATGGACCTAGCATTACTCCATGAGAAGAAACTGACTAAAAATACTACATAATCTTGCTGTGGTTATTATACCCTCTTGGTTGACCCTCTTGTAACCTCTTGTAAACTGAATATCCCATTTTTAGATGTTTGTAAGTGGTATCTTGTGTCGGTGCTTGTGCAATCTATATTTCATTACTGTTAATATCTACCAAAATAATTACTTTATCAAATATGAAACTGCATAAACATCAAAAGGAAAAATTCTACATAGAATTCTACAAAACCAAAAAAGACTAAAAGAATGACCCCAACAGTTTTAAACTTCATGTATCAATTTGCCAGTGTGTGCACACGCACACGCACACGCACACACACACACACACACACACACACACACACACACACACACACACACACACACACACACACACACACACACACACCTACACACACACACACACACTTGTCCAAGTTTCCATTCACCACATAATGATTCCAAGAAGAAAAGAGAACTACAACAGTCATGATCCGTTGATTGGAGTGGCAGGTTGGAATTAGCAGCCAAGGTATGTACAGTGAATGCCTTGCATGTGGAGAGGTTGGGTAGCTGTGAAAGGAGTGAGGTGGAGAGCTGTGGGAGTGGGCTGATGAGGTGTGTTTGGGTGTTATAAGTTATGTGGAGGGTGGGGTGGTGACCGGGGGTGCTGTTGGTAGGAGGCTCCTGTTGGGCTGGGTCAGTGTCTTGAGGCTTAGTGCCCTCCTACAGGGTTGATGGACAGGGAAGAAAACCACCTTTTTTACGCAGAGTGATAGTTACTGACAAACACTGCTGGCTGGATGGGAATTCTTTAGGTTGGCATACAAAGACAAATGAAGATAGAGAAATACTCCATTTCCATTCTGTTGAACCATCAAGAGGGTAGAAAAAAGACAAAATCTTATCCCAAAAACATTTAAATTTTTACAAAAGATTTAAATATAGTTTGATGATAATGATAAATCACATGTCCTTACATAGATGTGTACTAGTAAGAAAATCAAGACCCCAACATTAACACCAGTTATGCCTGTAAACCAGACAGAAGGGAAGGAAGCTATTAGCCCCAGCTGTGGTAGAGCAGAGTACGGGAATGCCATCAGAATGTGATGCAAAGCTGTACCTTTATTGAACGATTCAAGTAAGACAGCTAGAGCTACTGTCCAAAAATCACATTGTATCTTTAATTTACTCAACAGTGGTCCAAATCATGTGTCATCTTGAGAGGAAGGCAAAACCCTACATGAATTCAATAAAAAAGTAAGTTTGAATATAGTGTAAACTGTGACCTTCTGCCTTAGTGAAAAAAAGACTTACAAATAACTTAATTTCATTTTTTGTCTACATTATCCAGAATAACTGTTTGAATCAATTTAAACAGAGAATTAGAAAACACTTAAAGTCATAGCACCTTGAACATGCCTAATCTTGTCCAATCTTAAAAGTGAAGAGTAAAACATTTGGAAATTATATAAAAAATCAATGTGGTCTAAATTAAAAAAAAATGCTTAAGTAGGGTAAAATTCTGAATGATATAACCTTCTAAGTAGTTAAAATAATCTTACAGTGGACTTGTTAAACAGTAAATAAAGTAGAGGGACAGCATTGTTCTAAATATCAGAATTAATTTTGGAAAACAGGTTAGTCAAGTAAACTTTCTCTACAGAGCCATTTTGTTGCAAAGTTGTGTAACTATCTTTAAAATATGAGCTTTTTAGAGTATGATCAGATATGATTATGTTTTCATGTAAAAAGGAATAGCCACAGGAAGACAAAGATTATTCATCACACCTATAAAAATATATATTTACCTAAAAAATTTTGTCAGAAATATTAACACAAAGGTCATACATAAGTACACCAGTGCCCATGAAAATGCCCGTCAAATTTTATTTAAAAATAAAATATTTTACTGTTTTATCAGTTACACATTTTTTTCTTTTATCAAAGGCCATACTGTCAGAGGACAATTTTGTTAAATATCAGGCGTTTTTGAAGGTGACTCAATATTTAATAGGAATCAATTTAACTAGTGGAACCATTTTCAAGAGGTTAGTATTTTATTTTTTTGGAAAGTGGTTGTTATTCCCAATGCTAGTATAAAATTTGCATATATTTCAGTGCATTTTTGTCAAGTTGGTAAATTGTGACACCTATAGTTCAACATAATCAAAATAAAGATCAAAAACTCCAAAACTGGGGAGTAATTGTTGAAGGGTGGAAGAGGTACTTTGAGGAACATGAAAGTTTGTTTTTTTTATTTGATTAGCATATAAAATCCACCCACAACAAATACATAACAGATTTCAATATCATATGATGGATAAAGCTAATTGAAAAGGTGTAGGCTGAAGCTCATGCTTATTTTGCCTACCCTTTTTACAAAAACAACTTTAGCAAGGCAACTCTTTA
>JAPZDZ010042722.1:0-10346 GCA_029783805.1 Acanthurus tennentii
GGATGTAAAAAGAAGAGAATCCATGCAATGTTGAGGAAGGCCACAATAACTTGGACAGTCCACTGCATGTTTCTATTTGCTGAATTAAGTTTACTATGTACTGCAGAGGCTACCAGACTGCGTGTGAGTGGGAAAATGCAAGATCAAGCATCTTATATGCTGATGTTCTTAATTTACTGTGCAACCACAAAACCTAAACTAGACTTTAGTTCCCTGTGTGATGCACAGAATCTGAGGGGTGGTTTACCATTTCTTTTTCACACCTGAAAACTGTCTAAAACAGCTGGCTCTCATCCGGTCTAACAACTGATAGGTTAAGATGGCTGAATTAAGTTTACTATGTACTGCGGAGGCTAACAGGTTGTGTGTACATGTGCGTGCAGAATATTGAGAACAATCACCAAAGAGGAAAGAACTTAATATGCTGACGTTCTAAATTTACCATGCAACCACAAAACCAACAGCATACTAAGTGTCCCATGCAATGCACAAAATCTAAGGTGAGGTTTAATATCTTTTTCACACCTGACAAAATGTTTATCTCTCATTTTTAGCAAACTAAATGTTATTACCACTTTTCACACCACATGTGAATTTTTTTCTGGGCAAGTAAATCGAAGGCAACTGGACTCTGTAAAATGTCTGTGAAGACATTTCGCCTCTTATCCAAGGGGCTTCATCAGTTCATGATCATCAGACTAGACTAAGCCTGTCTGACTGGCTGGTGGAGATCCCTGGTTTTTTATTAAAAAGAAAGGAAAAAAAACAAAATAGGGGCAGTAAACAGAAAATGGTCATTATAAAGAAGGACATGATTGCACTAGGGAAAGCTGAAATGCGTGTTTTGTGTTTCAAATGTTGAAATAAAGAGACAAAAACTGGGAAGAAGCAGGTGGTTGATGTTTTCACTCTCCTGACTGTTTCTACTGTGTTTGCAATTCTTTGTGCCGTCCTTTCATATTCTCGCACCATCTTGAGGGTGTCCAACCCAAAATTCTCAGACTGATATCTGGCAATGTTCTCATTCATCCAGGTCATGGTTATTCTGTGCAAATAAGTCGAAGGCAACTGGACTCAGTAAAATGTCTGTGAAGACATTTCGCCTCTTATCAAAGGGGCTTCATCAGTTCACCTTTGAGAAAACAGCAACACGCTCCAGAAAGAACACCAACATGGGTGTGGAGGAAAAGAAAGACAAACACAATAACATAGTCATCCCGTATGTGTCTGGGGTATCTGAGAAACTCAGAGGGATTTTTAACAAACACTACATACCTGTGTTTTTTTAAACCTGGCATATTGGGGTTTATAGGAAAGCCACACACACAGATCAATACTTCATCTTTGATTCACACCACCCACTGGAGCATAAGCTAGGTGTTATCAGGACTCTGCAACACAGAGCCGATAATGCACCAACTAATACTCAGGCCAAAGGGAAGGAGCACAATCACCTGAGGGAAGCCCTTAAAACCTGTGGTTATCCCTGTTGGACCTTTGAGGAAACAGCAACACGCTCCAGAAAGAACACCAACATGGGTGTGGAGGAAAAGAAAGACAAATGAATAAAATAGTCATCTCATATGTGTCTGGGGTATCTGAGAAATTCATAGGGATTTTTAACAAACACTACATACCCGTGTTTTTTAAACCTGGCAACACACTCAGACAGAAATTGGTACACCCCAAAGAACGTACTCCACATTCACAGAGAATCAATCTGGTGTAAGCTGTCCAATGCAGCAAGGAATGCAATGATCTATACATTGGTGAAACAAAACAAACATTACACAAACGTATGGCCCAACAAAGAATGGCTAACGCCTCAGGTCCAGACTCAGCTGTCCATTTACACCTAGAGGAGATGGCACATTCCTTTGAGGACAGCGATGTACATATTTTGGACAGGGAAGATAGATGGTTTGAAAGAGGAGTAAAGGAAGCCATCTATGTGAAAGTGGAAAAACTGTATCTCAACCGAGGAGGGGGTCTGAGACATCACCTTTCTCCCATTTACAATGCCGTCCTTTCATCCTTACCCAGGAGGTTTAACAACTTAGCCTCTCAGAACAATGGTCATTCACAAATAGCTCTGGGGGACCCTAACAACTGTTGTTCACGACTGGCCTTGTGTGACTCTAACCACTCTAACAACTTTAACAATGGGGGAGATGGAGGACATTCTTGTCAACCTGTGGCAAGACCATGCATGTCTATTCAACGTGTCCTGCAAGGATTATCACAACCACTCTGAAAAAGACAAAAGTTGGGGTAAAAAAAACCCTAAAAAACAGAGTAAAAAAACACACTTGTCTCATTTTTTTGTGCTTTTGTTTACATTCGCATCCTTGTGAGATGACATAGGATCACGTGGTGCGTCGCTCTCTGGTCCAATAATCTTGATGAAATTCTGTGTGTGTGCTGGTCATTATTTTCAGATCTTGTAGTGTGTGCATGTTTAACATTTAAGAGAAGATAATCTTATAAGATTCTCCTTATGTGTGTGATACAACCCTGATTTCAGAATCTTATAAGATTTTTAAAATCCTGTAGTGTGAGCCAGGCATTAGCCTCTAAGAACAACGGTCATTCACAAATAGCTCTGGGGGACCCTGACAACCCTAACAACTGTTGTTCACGATTGTCCTCGTGTGACTCCAACAACTCTAACGACCCCAAACGACTGTCGTTACAACAGAATGGAGCGCTACCTGAGCCACACCTATGAGCACTAACGGTTAGACACCATTGCCCTTTGGAACACGTCCACAGAGGTTAAAAACCAGGGATCTCCATCAGCCAGTCAGACAGGCTTAGTCTAGTCTGATGATCATGAACTGATGAAGCTGATGAAATGACATATTAGAGTCCAGTTGCCTTCGATGTACTTGCACAGTAATACAACAGTATTTTTTACCACACAAGATCTTGGCAGCTGCAGTTTTTAGAGTGAGGAACTGCAGCCGTTCCCCAATGACTGTAAGATCCAGGGCATGATGGGAAACACCTGGCTTTCATCTGATCTAACATCTGTCATATACCAGAGAGGATCCACACACAGAGCCACGAGTTAGACGCAGAAATAAGGCGAACATTGAAAGCTATAATGTTCTTTCTCAGAAGAACTGAACACAGTCCGCAACAAGAGTCAAATTCACAAACAAGAGTGATCAGGCAGAAGTACAGAGGGATCAAGCAAAAACACAAACCAGGTAGCAGGCACAGGTCAAAAATCCGATTGGCAAAACAAGAACAGGTGGGATACGAAGCAGGCAGAAGCACAAACAACGATCTGGCAAATAACAGGGGAAAACTGACTGATATAAATACTGAGGGGAGAATGAGCTGATAAGCAACAGGTGTGTGGCATTGACTGTATAAAACACTGAACAAACCCTCCGTGACGTCACCCATTGGTTTCTGCATGAGTGAAAGTGAAGCCTCAAAAATCTCGTCCTGGGCGCCGCCATTAGCCTGCCCATGACTCCACCAAGAACCCGCCCAAACGACGAAAAGCCAAGTATGGGAAAAGAGGTGGGGCTTGAAGGACGGACAGCGCACCCACTCAGCCAACAGCCCCCGGCTATACGTCAACAGGCTGTCAATCAACAGCCTTATAGCCGAATTTTAAGGTTAAATATAAAATAAACAAATGAGTTAGAAAATAATTCACCCCCCCTCAGAGTTTTCATGAGATAGTAGAGAAGCTGTAGACACAAAGCCGTTTTTTGAACCAGGCTGTAAATATGTTTATTTCTGCTCTAAAGTTGGCCATTTTAACACAGACTCCAATGGGAATTTGCTCCCTTTTGGAGCCAGCCTCAAGCGGTCAGTCGAGGAATTACAAGTTTTTGTACTTGCTGGTTGGCTTCAGTGCAGAAGTGGGGGGTTTGCCCCTTGGTGTGTGGTGGCCGAGCAGGCCGGTTACTGATTGGCTGACAGTCAATGCAGGGGGAGTGCACATGGGTGTGGACCATTGACAGTATAAAACACTGGACAAACCCTCCGTGACGTCACCCATTGGTTTCTGCATGAGCGAAAGTGAAGCCTAAAAAATCTCATCCTGGGCACCGCCATTAGTCTGCACGTGACTCCGCCAAGAGCCCACCTAAACGACGAAAAGCCAATTATGGGAAAAGAGGCGCGGCTCGAAGGACGGACAGCGCACCCACTCAGCCAACAGCCCCTGGCTATACGTCAACAGGCTGTCAACCAACTGCCGAATAGCCGAATATTAAGGTTAAATATAAAATAAACAAATGAGTTTGAGAATGAGAATTTGCTCCCTTTTGGAGCCAGCCTCAAGCGGTCAGTCGAGGAATTGCAAGTTTTTGTACTTCCTGGTTGGCTTCAATGCGGAAGTGGGGGGTTTGCCCCTTGGTGTGGAAAGAGTACTGGCGGGAAAAGCTGGCAGGGGCTGACTGGAGGATGAGTAGAGGGGTGTGAGCAGGAGGGTGGGGCTAAGAAGCTCCAGCAGAGTCCATGACAACATCTTACTGGTTAATATGTTGATACTAAGACTTTTTAATAGAAACTTTTCATTTTTTATATTATTTTTTGATTGTATAAAAAATAAAATAAAATTATTAAACATGGAGGAGTGCTTCTGCTACATTGATTTTGCCCATCAGCTTTCTCATTAAATGTTTTCACCTGAATCTCCCCTCCACTTTATGAAAGTGTTTGCGCTCCAGCACCAGGGGAATGATGTTTTATATGTTACATGTGTTTTTAGAGGCTGTAGAAATACAAAGATACAAGGATACAAGGGAGTTTATTGGTCGTTATACAACAGGTTGTATAATGAAATTTAAGTGTGGTTCCCTCTTGAGTGATTAATTGAAAAAATAAAAATAAAATTATTAAACATGGAGGAGTGCAGATGATGCATTAAGTAGTCTCACAGCCTAAGGGAAGAAGCTGCTCTGTGATCTGGTGTAAATCTGCTCTGTAAAGTTT
Organism: Acanthurus tennentii; assembly: GCA_029783805.1. NCBI lineage: Eukaryota > Metazoa > Chordata > Actinopteri > Acanthuriformes > Acanthuridae > Acanthurus > Acanthurus tennentii. The sequence continues at coordinate 4,960 of JAPZDZ010042722.1, forward strand.
GATTTTGAAGGTTTAATCTGTGAACAGAATACATGTTTTGTGTCTAATGGTAAAAGAAAGTTGTCAAAGAGTATAAGTATATATAACATGATAAATTGCATACAAATCGTATATCATACTTGTTTTTGTTGTATATTTACATTGAACTGATTTAATTTTAAAAGAATATAGTGAAATATAACGTTCTGGTAAGTGGAACGTGAGGACCCTGAAATAACATCTGAAGGCCTACAGATGTGAAGCTCCAACAGTTTCTGAGGAATCAAAACTGAGAGTTTTTATGTTGTAATTCCTTCCTGTCTTTGACTATTGATGCTTTCAGTTTAATACTTCGAACATGTCAGCTGAGCTAACCTACACTCAGCAGCAATTTATATGTTGATTAACATGAGAATTCAAACTAAAGTTTGACCATTGAACAGAAATCACAGATTGCCTTTAAAAGATTTAATTAAGCCATCCTGTAATTAGAGCCCGAGCCCTACCGGGGAAGGGCTCTATTGTTATTGTACTGTTTTTTCTTTGTTTCTTCTTACTATTATTATTACGTCGCTAAACGCTTGATTTGACCCCCTGAACAAGCTCAAAAACTCACCAAATTTGGCACGCACACAAACCCCTGCAGTCTAAAGTAAAAGTCTGACTGCTTTCAAACCCATGCCAATGGAAAGAGAACGGACATTCCTACTAAAATATGAAAAGTTTCTGTAGATTTGACAAAGTTTGTGGCATCTGTGAGGAGGTTTTCTAAAATCGTTTTCCTGATTTTCTCCCCTCTCCACTCTGCCAGTCATGTGACGCAATCTGGGCACCGGAACTGTCCGCAATACACACCCATTATAAAATCTGAGTGGTAGCAGAGAAAACCATAAAGCTAAAACTGGCTGCATACAAACAGGTGTGGGTCTGATTGCCCTTTCCATTGAAATAAACTTGTATTTATTTTTGTCTGGCTGCAGTTCATTCTTAAAGGCTATCCCCACAGCTGCCAGTGCACATGTCAATCAAACTTTGACCAGGTCACTTGAGGACAAATGAATGTGCACCATTTGAAGGTAATGGGCATTTAGTGCCTGTCTGTAGATACTTCTGATGCTTACACACCTGACACTACACGTCAATAAAACTTTGACCAGATCACGTGGGTTATGCTTTTTCAAAAATAAAACCTCACACTACTCTCAAATAAGTCTTTACTTGGCGACAATAATATATGCTACACCTAAACTCATCAAGAGTTCAAGAGGTTTTAAATTTCTACATAGAAATCAAGGGAACAGGCCTCAATGAACATTCATTAAACTCCTTATCCTCACTGCTGACTTGTTAATCACACTTTTGAACAGGCTACATGTATCATGCTACAAACATCCATGGAACTTTGCAAGCTGTTGTCAGCGTCAATTCGTCTCCCTGGAATCCTTCATGTAAACTGGCATTGAGTGTAACGGCGAGCTCGTTTATACTTCACAACAACAGGGGTTGTACTACATAACAGGCCAGGAATATGCAGTTTACATCGCATATTGTTTTGGTCTTTTGTATAAGTGATCAGCCAGCATTTGATTGTAAAAAGACTACAACTGTTGATGTGAAGCCGTGTGGCAAAACAAAAGTATAAATTCAAAGTAGTGAATCTGAGAAGTGTAAAGTGAAGTGCTGACACCAATTTAGTATATGAAAAAAAAGCTTTGTTTTAGGATCGAAAGGTTTTTGAATTACATTTATCCAAATATATCACATTGTGAACCGATATAATACACGTCAGTAGATAAATGTAATTATATGAACAATGTAAGAACAAATATCAGCAGATGAAATGGTTTGAATATATTTATAGCTTCAGTGAAAGGTGACAATGACTTTATTGTGAAGATGAACCTATAGAAATGTAAATGGGCATATAGTGCTATTACATCACAATTACTGGAACTAAATTAAAATTACAGGATATGCTCAAGGTTGGCTGGGCTTCCACACAGACTGCAGCTCAGGCTCTCTGCTAGTCCCCATGTGTGGAGGTTCGATGGGGTAGGCAGGACATCATAAACAGAACACAAGAGGAACTTAATCCAGTGGACTTCCATGCTCCGGATATCCTGTCAGGTCAGGGCCCTCTCCCTCACACTCTCCCATTTCGTCCAGCTGTCCTGTTTGTTCATGGCTAAGGTCTTCACCTGTCAGCTTTCCTCCTCTGCCTTTCGGACCTCTCTCTGCACCATGTAGCACCGCTCTTTTGGGTGAGCTTGCTGCCAACTTGATCTGGTTGAGCAACACAGACCAGGCTGCCCTGCGCTATTGACCCGACAATGTCAGCATGATGCAGCTGGTCCTCTGCCTTCCTCAGAGCTCTGCTAGCTGACCACTTGCGCCCTGTCCTGACGACAATGTCTGCCTGGCAAACTCTCTCATCTTTGCTGTCCCTAAGCATCATGGCCTGGCATGTTTTTGTTGCCTTGTACTCTTCAACCATCGATGATATTGGCAGCTGCATCTTGCTGCCTTTGCTGTACAGGCCAATGGAGCAGAAGCTTCATGGGACACCCAGCCATCTCCTCAAGTAGGTATCTGCTTCTAGCTTCCTCTCCAGCCTCTCCATTTGCCCAAGCTCTTTGCAGGTTTTTCTCAGACAGTTGGGATGGTGCTTTCTGCAATCTTGAAGCGGAACCGATTCTGGACACACCCTTTCTTCAGTATCAAGCTCCTGGATTTTGCCGGTTTCAACTCCATCCTTGCCCAATTGGTGAGCTCAATCAAGGTTTGAATATATTTATTTGCAAATAGCTTCAGTGAAAGGTGACAATGATTTTATTGTGAGGATGAACCTATAGAAATGTAAATGGGTATATAGCACTATTACATTACAATTACTGGAACTAAATTAAATTTAAAAACAGAGGGCACAGCTTCAGGCTTGAGTCTGTTGGTCTGGCGAACAATCAGTTTGCCTGACTAAAATGTCTTCATTTCTACATAATCTTCCTCCAAAAAATGTTAACTGCAAGCTCTGTTCTTAGCCCTCATCAGAGGACTTGATCTTTTTATTACTGATGGCCTCTGCCACAGTACAGCCTTCCACTCCAGCGATGGTTTCTGAAAATTGTCTTTTTGCCCTTAGCTGTTTTCTTTTTTAAACACTCTATGGCTTTTACCCTGTGAAACTTATTACTACAAGCATGATCGATATAGTATGGGCCTCCTTTTTGTCAGTGTGACTCCATCTTTCACTTTCTGTCATGAAACATCACTGCTAACTCTGTAACTCCTGTGCTACCAAGCAACCCGGTGACGTCACAGGTTACAGTGGTGAAAGGTGACATTGTTTTTTTCTTGTATATGTTTACATTTTTTTATCAATGTCAGGTCATTGTTGAATAGAGGGGACTTGATTTAGCGCACCATTGAACCTGATTCACTGCCTGATTTCCACTTTCAAGCAGTGAGCGCAGCTATGTTCGGGCCAAACTTCCCACTTGCGGGCTCTTGGCAGAGTCAGGTGCTGGCAAATGACGGTGCCCAGGATGAGATTTCTGAGGCTTCACTTTTGCTTCTGAGGCTTCACTCAGGCAGAAACCAATGGGGGACGTCAAGGAGGGTTTGTCCAGTGTTTTATACTGAGCACCAGCAGTTGGCCGTCTGTACCTCAAACTATGAAAAATGGAACTATTACACTATTAAACTATAAAAAATGATTAATTTTCTATCGATCAAAGTCTTGTGCTCATTTAAAATTTGAATAAAGTCTGTAGCTCTAACTTTGATCAAGCAGTCCAATTTCAAACAGGTGTTAGTTTGATGCATTTCTTCATTGATTTGCATGTACATTTTTCTGTATGCCTGCATTTAAGTCTGATCACCACACAGCTGCCAGAACTCATGTCCATCACACTTTGATCCTTTCAGTAGGTCATCCTCTGCCCTTCAAAAGCCCCAAACTCTTTCAAAAATAAAAGCTCTTGATTTTTGAAAATTGACCCAAAATACCTTAAAAATGGATTCATTGTCTACACTTTAATGCAACAGATACCAACCCTGACGGGCAATAGTGTGAGGGCTCTACCAACTCTGCTTGCAGCTTTAATTATGAAAGCAACTGGAGGCTTCACACAAACTGATATATGAGCTTGATTATGTTTCATTAAAAGGGAATGAGATCTAATTCAAGTGCGAGTTTGTCTGACACTTCCTGTTCAGACTGAAAATGCCTTACTGGACCTCAACCTGTTGTTTCTGCCAACTGCTGCTGCTGCTGCTGCTGCTGCTGCTGCCTGATCTGATTCACTTTCAAGGAAAATCTGATTTCATCTTGAATGAGCAGAACTTTGTGAATGCCAGTGCTTAATACAAGGATACAAGGATACAAGGAAGTTTATTGGTCATTATACAACAGGTTTTATAATGAAATTAAAATGTGGTTCCCTCCGGATTGTTTAATTGATTGTACAAAAGAGGAGCCGTCTGCACCAGGAGCAGAGAGCCAGCTACAACCACAGGGCACCGACGCAGGACCCAGCAGAGAGATGAGGCAGAGACACCGAACCTCCACCAAGAACCTACAAGACCCCTGCAGCCACAGCCAACCACCGCTTCTGGTGCAGAGGGTCACCCCAGAGGAAACACTGGAGATCCTAATGATAAAATATTAAAATAAGTAAAAACTAAAATACGAATAAAACGTAAGAACTAAAATCTTAAATAGTATAACTAAAAATTAAAATAGGAAAGACTAAAATTCAAAAATAAATACAAAATGAAGGTCTAAAATAAATAAATAAATAAATGTCATGAGTAAAATAAATAATCAAAAGCTAAGATAAAAAGGTATGTCTTGAGCCTGCTCTTTCAACATGATGTAGATTAGATTTCCAAAAGCATCGAAGGAGCCATGTGAACAAATGATAGGGGGCAACATTTCACCACAGTGAGACCAAACTACCTCTCACTCTTCACTCTGGTCCTGTTTGGCTGTAGCTGTTAGCTGCTGACAGCTTTAAGCGAGCAGCAAGGAGCACTGGTAGCTAATGAGCCTGACTGTCATTTTTAAATGGAAAATAAGTGACATTCTCCATAGTGTAAATTATCAATTAAAAGTATTTCAAAACATATTGGGGTGTATTTAATGGCTATTTGTAGCACTTTTGTAGGATTATTCTAAGTAATGTGCTACTAAGAGCCATTCATTTTATGTAATCACCAGGGTCCCCCCCTGGAGCCAGGCCTGGGGTCAGAGCTCGATGGCGAGCGCCTGGTGGCCGGGCCTTCTCCCATGGGGCCCAGCCGGGCTCAGCCCGAAGAGGCAACATGGGACCTCCTTCCCGTGGGCTCACCACCTGCAGGAGGGGCCAAAGGGGTCGGGTGCTGTGTGACTTGGGCGGCAGCCGAAGGCG
>JAPZDZ010042723.1:0-10329 GCA_029783805.1 Acanthurus tennentii
ATGTGAGATTATCTTTTGTGAAAAAGCCACAGTCATGTTTTTGACATTAAGAATAAAATAAAATACATGTTTTGTATAGGAGTGTAACGACTCATCAATCTGGATTGATATATTGATTGGTTAAGCAACGATCCAATCAAATCGATTGAAACTCAAAACATCGATCAATATCGTTATCTTTAAGATAAGCCTTTATTTTGAAACTCCGACCGCATACTCCTTTCACAGTTTCTGCCCAATTGCACCTTGTTCTAAAGTTTCAAACGATGGAGCCTATCCCAGCCGAATTTAGAGTAATCAATTGACCTCAGCATATTTTTGGACTGTGGGAGGAAGCCGGAGTACCCGGTGAGAACCCACGCTGCACAGGGAGAACATGAAAACTCCACACAGAAAGATCCCAGGCGCTCTTACCAGAATGCGAACCAAGGATCTTCTAGTTGTGAGGCACCGCTGCTAACCACCGAGCCACCGTGCAATGTTTGCTTGAACTTTAATCAAGGCAACAACTGGGGATTCCAGGGTGTGTATGGAGTTAAAGGGGGTTTCAGAGTGGACGATGAATGACCCCAGTAGGATACTATCAGATTTGTTTACTGCAAGTTAGGTGGTGGATGTCCTACAGGGCTGCACAGCCATATCAATGTTAATTAAAAGGCAACAAAGTTACTTATCAAGGGAAAGTTGGCTAAGGCAGCTGGTAATCACATTACTGAAATGTAGAGGGTGGAGAGGCCGTAAATAATTACCTGCGTCCTGGTGTCCAGCAGACTGTCCATGAGGCAGATGAAATCCCCTTTGAGAAACTGATTTCTCATTTTTGAGGTGGGCCTCATACTGGCCTCAATGACTACTGTAGAGGAACAGCTGTGCTGTGCAATTGCAGGGTAGAGGATGTAATGTCTTTAACACAGGCACCAAGGTGGCAGAAAGTCCGACTGTTTCATATCGTCAAGTACTCATTGAGGTCTCGACAGCTAGCGCCAGGGAGGGGGCCATATCTGGATAGGCACATTAGACCACCCAGGGGGTCAGTGATGGCGAGACAGAGTCTATCATTGACATTGCTGGGCACCAGCTGCTCCCGGCCCAAGTGGCTAGAAGAGATCAGGCTTGAGACCATGGCATCTGGTCTGCTGGACATCATGGTCAGATGATTGTGGAGGCCAGAGGATGATAGACAGTGATAAAGGATGAGATCCAGCAACCAGGGGAGGAAATTCTTGCAGACTCAATATGTCAATTCTGTTGGCCAGAGGCAAGTCCGAAGTTAGAGGTGTGGACAGACAAGCACCATGCTTGCTTTGTGAATGACTGACCAGTGCTCCTGGTCCGGATTTCGTTGTCTCCAGCTCACTTGGGCTTTTTCACCATCCCTACTGGAGGAAGGCTCCTTGTGGCCCAGAGAGAGGGTAGGAGTCCCCATTGTTTTGGGCTTAGCACCCTGGAGAGACAACTTGGCATCAAGTAACCCAGGTGCAGGGACTGAAGACAGCTTTTCAGTCTGGATTGCCTGAATAGGCCTTCAGGGACTAGGAGACTCAGCACGTGGAAAACCTTAGGAGCGTCTGATGACGCTTCCTGTAGCGTCCTTTGGCAGTTTTGCTAGGAGGTTTGGATGAATGGCAGCCTACTCAGCAGTGGCAACAGGTGGAGGAGGCGTGCTGATGTCTAGGGGATCCACAGGTGTCCAGACTTGGGATTGGAGCTGTTTACAGGCACCAATCCCAGTTATTTATATATATATATATTTTGGTGTTTTTTTGTTTGTTTATTTATTTGTTTTTTGTAACTCGCACCCACTGCTCTGGGGATATTGTATGCTTCCATATCTATCATCAGAAGGCAGTTATTTTTTCTCTGACAGAGGCCTCATCTCTTAGCTCATATAGGATTTCTGAGCGAAGAATGTTTTATTGTCTTTGTGATCACCACATCATTAACACATTTGTGGAAGTATGATGGCACAGTTGATGTGCATTTTTTAGGGCTGAAGTAGCTCTTCTGTGTGGCTGAATTTTTGAACATGTGTCAGTTTGTGCACACAAAACAGTCCCATAGAGCTGTTGTAGCTTCATCTGTTCACACCTCAGCAGTTTTTATTGATGATTTGACCATTAATATCAGATGGAGAAAATAGGCAATAAAACCAGAAAAAAAGATCTGATAGACTCAAATAGGATTGAGAGAGAGCTTTGTAGCTTTCAAGAATGTTTGTATAGTCACCATTCAAATTATTTTGCCTCTAATAGAGATGTTGACATGCTAATACAATTTGAGTGAAACAGTCTAAGGTCTGTTTGATTAAAATAATCAGCAATAATAAAAATATTAATTTGGCTGTTTGACATCTGAATGCTAATGTCATCATTTAATTCCTTCAGTGCAACTGAATGAATGTAATATCTTACAAAAAAATCACTAATGTAAGCACTGAGTCTCCCTCCTGTCCTTTGGGTGGAGCCAGGTCTCTGTTAAGATGTGGACACAACCCTCTCTGATTTTCTGTTGCCTGAGTCTTATTTTGTACATTTTCTTGCAACCACACAGTTAAAATTTTAGTTCTGTTGAACTTAATACAATCTGCGTCTATTTTTGATTAATATTTTCCTTTGAGAAATAATTGAGCCTCAGTAAGAAAGCAAAAATTAAATAAATAAAGTAAGATAAAAAAAAATAAACAGGAACTCCTTGCAGCTGCATGTGTCACATTGCCATTATCTAAGCTGACATTTATCTTGTGGTTTAGAACTGCCACAATTTTTAGGTCAGGTTTAAAGTGAATCTACAGGAAATGTAAAGTATAGTGTAGCCCATAGTGAGTATGCTAATTAGTTGGACTTTGCGGTTGAAATGTTAGACTAACTGGACCACTAATCCACCTGTTACTCATGATCAGCCTAAAGAATTATAGCTCTGTTGTATAGGTGTAGGTATCCATGTATTGTGTCATGGCCCACTCTCACACCAGTTAAGGAAATCTGCTTTTCACTCCAGCGTGCTGCAGAGATCAGACTGTACTGTTTTTACTCAGCCATATTTGGTCAAGGCAACATGTGCTGCCACTCCTCAAGCACAAGAAATTATTTGTTTTAGACTTGAGCCAGTTCCCTAGCCTGTGTCATATTCCTGGGGAGTTCAGTCTGACCATTTAGAGCTCTTCAGAGATAAAATCAGCTTGTTAAAAGCAGCTCTCATTTAATGATCATATTGAAGCTGTGAGATGATAAGAATAGATAAAGAAGAAAGAATTTACCAACCTTGGGTTAGTAGAAATCTATAGTTTTGATGCTTGACCTTATCATATTACAGTGGTGGACCTAATGAGAACTTGGTAATTTACAAGCTACAGTTAAGGTCAGATTTGCTTTAGTTGTGAGATGATATAGCCATCCAGATTTACTCAGGTGAGTACCAGGAGATGGTGTGTGGTACTCACCCCATATGTAGCATTCCTCACTGTTCTCCTTGGACAGATGTGACTAGATTAAGGTTGCCCATTGTTAAACACTCATTAAACTCTTGGATAGGCCCTCCTAATATTTTTCAGTATATATCAACAATAATACTTGAATATACAGGATATTAGACAAATGCTAAGTGATGCATTTTGAATTTGGTAACCTATCTTTTCATTAAAACAAGATATCAACAAGAGTAGTAGGCTATTGTAAAATACTGTGCAAATAATCTTTCTTTAAACCTGATGTAAACAGTAAAATAAAAAGATGTTGGAACATTCCATACATACCATCATCATTCCGTAAACTCTCAATTCCAGAGCAAGTGTGGACTTTTTTCTAAACATTACAAAACTTCCAAACGGACGGAGGATACGTATGTTTCTTCTTACTTTTATTAGGCTTTTATGTTTATTAGGCTTTTATGTTTTTATTTTGATAGGACAGTTGAAGTTAGGCAGAGGGGTAATGACATGCAGCTAAAGGCACCAGGTAGAATCAAACCTGGTCCACTGCAGCCTCTGTTTATGGGGCGCCCACTCTACCAACTACACAGTGGGGCACCTTAGACCTGTGCTTCTTGTTTATGTTTCACACTCCTTCAGCACTGTAAGGTAGGCGGGCTTATGGGGCTTAACAATACAAAGCGATTCCTTATTGTAATTGCACATTAACTTGAACATAAACATCCCACCTTGCTCGTGAAGAGTCCTATTTTTGGATCGTAAAATGATGATAGCAGATCAAGTTATAGTCAGAGTGAAAATTAGCCAAGTTGAATCATTGAACCATCAATTGGAGCACCGCTTGTGAACATGTATGTTGTTACACCTCTTTTGCTTGTATTTGGAACCGGGCTGTGATGACCAACAGATCTGAAATCAAACACCATTTCTTTCTCTCTTTTTTTTTAAACATTTAAAATCAAGTAGTGTCTCACATCCCTTTATAACCATTTCTCTCTATATATATATGTATCTGACTTATACACAGCATTGTCTGACTCCTTTGTCAGTAATCTGAAAATGGCTGAATTATCAGAAAACTTGATGATGTAGTTTTTTGTGGTCTGGTTCCTGCAGTCATTCGTTTGCGATGTGAAAAAGAGGATATAATCATAATCAAAGTTACCTCATAAATAGTCAGTAAAGGTTGAAGGATTTGGAATTCTTCGGAGTAGAGGTTAGCAACATTCCCTCTTTTACAACATTAAACAAACAAATGATTTTATGTTTGAAATAATTTATTTAACAAATACCAAGATAAAAATTCAACAAATCAAATCTAAGATAATCTATTCTATTAAGTACTACGTACTTTTTATGTGTGTGTGTGAGTGTTTGTGTGTCTTTACATGGTGGACAGACAAAGACAAGACGGCCGAATCTAAAACAAAGATGGCAGAATCAAAGTTGGCTGCTAAGACTGTTAAAAGGTTGTCCTGTTACAGACCATGCATATCAGCTTAAGGTGCCAGGTTAAAGGAGTGGTTGGTTATATTAAGGTTACTCAGAAGCATGATACCAGATGCTCTTACAGTCCTACATTTGGTAAAATGTACGACTAACTAAACAACCACCAGACTTAGACATAAAGCTTTAAGAACACATTCAATCAAATCACCACAACAGTGACAGAAGTTAAATAGTTCTTTGTTAAGCTATGCTTTGCTATGCTAGGTTATGCCCAGTTACATTACCAAGTCCTTTGAGAGAAAAGATGTTCTGGTGTCGAAGGAATTCTACAGCCTGCTGTCAGCAGCCATACTGTCCTCTGACTTGTCAGTTATGCATGCTAACGTTATTTGCCAGAGATAGTGCATACTTTTGACTGTTGCATGGTTATAAACAAAAAAAATTGTCCACCAATTGCAATTAGTGGTAAGCCAAGTCAACTCACAGTGACAAAAGTTCAGCTGGTAATGATACTATAAGACAGCCAGCATAAAGAACGATTTAACATTTTACAAATGCATGGTTTTAAGGTTGTTACACTGCTGCCTTGCAAATAGTTATTATAATCTGTCTCACAGTTAATTGAAAGAAACAATCCGACAACAGAATGTAAAATCCCTGCCGATTTTTTTCATAACAGGTAATGGTAGACTGTAGCATAATCAGTGTGCTTGTGTCTAATGGTTAGCAGCTTTACCAGGTGCTATAAGTCATTAATTCCAAGTTATGTCAAATTAGTAAATAAATCCATCTTACGCTTAAAAGTTTTTTTTTCTTGTTGAACTTTAAGTATGCTCTATAAGTTTGTAACTTTACAAACCTACCTCAGTTAGCATTAGCATGTAAGAAATTAGCCTCTCCAATGTAACGTTAACCATTTAGCCACATTATACACATACTACACATGCAAACACGCAAGGCGCAAGCGCTAAAACATTAGGGCAGAGACACGCCAAGCCAATGGTTGGCTGTTGCTTCTCATCAGGCTGTGGGTGAGTTTAACCTGCCTGGTGTGTCCTGCATCATCAGCACTAGTCAGACCCCCATTGGTGGGTTTTAGGCAGATTCAACATGTTAAATTGGTGTTGGCCATTGGGAAAAATTATCATTCTAACTGGCTGCTCGCTAGCAAATCAGTGCACGAGGAGAGAAACAAGGGTAGTAATTGGATATTCAACATGAGTTCAGCCATATTGTTGATCAATCTGTCCGCAGTGCCGAGAGGAGAGACTGGTCAAAAGTGGAATGTAAATGGCACACATCCTTTTTTCCACAGTCACTTTCCATTTTTTTCATGGTCTTCTGGTTTCTCTTTTTAGAACGACAAATACAGACTACTGCCGCCTGCTGGTATGGAGAGTTTAACTTGTGTGCAGGCGCAGAACATATGTGCCGATCGGAAGCCTTGCCGTAGTGTGTGCAGGGGCTAGTTTTTGCCCTGACTGGCTGACACACAGGCTGAAGTGAGGCAATACAGCAGTCAGCTTGTGTTCTCTGATGTTGGCTGATGTCAGTTTGGTGTATCCTGGCTCTCAGATGCTAGCACAGTCTTATTTTTGCAGAATCCTTTAATATTACTGTACGTTTTCAGTTAGAATGTTTTTTTGCCTCTCATAATCTCTTTGAAGGTTTTGCAGCCTACTGCTTATAAACAAATGCAAGCTGCCTATGAGGAGGAGGCGTAACAGCCAAATGTGTTTTACGAAGGCCCCGTTGCATTCAGAGATCATTAAATGGCGCCAAAGCACACCAAAATTAAATGTCTGCATACTTTGTAGGGTGCTTTAGAATGAAATGATTTTTAATGTTTACAACGCCATCGACACCTCTACTCTCCTTATACACAATAATGGTAGAGGTCTAAAAATGCCTTACTTCACCTCTGAGGTTCTTTGCCGTAATGCATTTGAATGCTTTATTACTATAGATATAAGTGCTAATGATCTAAAATCTTAGTTTTCTTGTGGGAGGGGCTTTTTTAGCGCAGAAATAGCAGATTTTTAATTTTTTTTTAACGTCGTCAGGATGGAATATGTTTCAACGGAGAACTGGAATGAAGGACACCAGGTAGGGGTCAACTCATCAGCAAAATTTTTTTTAAAAGTTGAGACACTGTCTGACCCACTGGCCTACTTATTGTCCAGGGGAATACTGTTTTATCCCTTGGTTTAGTTAAGTTAAGTTATTGTGCTCTTTCTTTCACCAGTACAGTAGTTCATGTTGGTCATATGAAATATGACTGTCCGAATGATACTGTCAAATACAAATATTGTTATGTCTTTAAATTAAGTAGTCTATACAATTATCAGGTCACGCAGCAGCAACAACATATCTTGTGACTTTTACCTTTATCTGGTGAAGTAATGACTGCTGACCTGTTCTCTATGATGTCTTGTGAAAGCAGTGCATGCATTGAAAAGTATAACATAAGACCTAAAATATTTAAGTTATACATGACACAACTAACAAAAGGCATACATTTGCTCTGCTGCACACTTGTGTACTGTTTAGTTACAACTTAGGCAGTGATGGTTGAGCCAAAACCACACAGGAAGTTTGAATGCGACTTGGAACAGACACAATAAGTATGATTGGCCACAAAGAGCTATATATTCTCTTCAACTCTCTGACCTTATGGTCAGCTCTTCTTTACCATGGCTTGTTTTACTTTTGCTACATAGCTAAACTTTTGACACCTCTGCTTTAGAAGAAAATGGATAATGTGTATGTGTAGATATATACAAATATGATAAACTTTTTTTTATTTTTTGCAAAAAACAGATAGTTCCACAACTGGACCTGAACTTGACTTTTGCTAACACAAATGTAGGAGCCTATATACAGTTCTTTGATGTTTAGTTAGAAAAGGTTAATAAATAATTTAAGTTAATTTAAAAACAGTTAAAATTCACAGTAATGTAAGTTAATTGATTTGGAAGGGATTAAAAGGCCTATTTATAGGTATTTTCAGTTCATTTGTATAATACTGTAATTAGTTTATCATTTAAAATGCGTTGGGTTGTTTATAAGGATTAGGAAATTATATCAAGGATATAATTTATGTAATATTTGTAGTGTATGGGACTAGATAGCAGTTTTGTGTTTTGGGATGCTGCGCACCTTTAATTGCTTTAATTGAGGCTCCCGTGAGTTTAGTCAGTCGGGCAAGATTAGAGTGGAGCCACACGGTTTTTTGACCTTGCTACTTAGTTGTGGATGTTTTTGGATGCTTAATGCACAATTTTGTTATTTTTGTGTGTCACTGTTTTATTGTTTTGTTGAAATAAATTGTAGAAATTTTTACGAGCGGTCCTGTGGATTTTAACTTGTATGTGGATAATAACAAGGGGATTTGAGAGCGTCAAGCCAAGCTCCATTGTGTGGAAACCTACAACAAATAATGACCATATTTTGGCACACTAGTTTAGTCTACCTCACACATCACAGAGGGCCACTGCCCGCTACTTTGATTCATGAGCAATCTTTATTTTCCCATTTATTGTGCAAAAGTTCAAAGTTTAAAGTTCAAAGACCGTGTTGTCTGGCTTATTGTGTTGGTTTCAGTTTGCTCTTATCCAATTTGTCAAGGTCAGTTGATGACATATGAGCACATTGGGAGGTTTGCATAGAAATACCCTGGCTTCCTTCCCTATTTGTCCTCTACTAATTACAGTTTATAATTAAACTCACATGTTCAGTCTGGAAAAATGTGATTCTTTCCATTGCAGTTTGTTAGATTAAGTGTGTACATGTACACACACACACACACACACACACACATATATATCTAAGTATAGTAACCATCTGCATTAACACGTAATCATAGTCAGTGTTCGTCCTAACTCAATAAAACAAAACAACAAAACTAGTAGTAGTCTAGTACAACACAGACAACATATTTGATCAGATAATTGATCAGCGCTTATAGATTAGTAACTATTTAGCCAGCTGTGGATGTCCATTTAATGAGGATGTCTAACGAAATTTGTGCTTGCTGCCCAGCAGGAGTTCCAGTGCACTGAAGTGTCAGTCAAAATCTCATTAGTTAGTAGGATGCACCAAGCCCCCAGGAAGTGAGCTGTAAATTTGAAGCCAAAACATAGTATGCTGGCCAAACATAGTATTACAAGTATGGAGTTGGTCATGTGGTGCCATTGGGCCCAAAAAGACTTTTTCCAATTGACTTACACTGGGAAAGAGACTTCTATATTTTAGAGGATAAATTTTTTGGGAGGTACATTAACTTACTAGTATAAACACTAACATAGCCCTTTTTTAAAAACATGATGTTTTCTTCTTCAATTTTGCCTTAATACCAGAGATAGGAGGTATTTTTTCGGCATTGTGAATGCACATCAGAGTCACAGGACAGTGTCTCTCAGCACATCCATGTGTTATCACGGCTAGTAGCAGTTGTAAACTACTTGTAATCCACCATTGTATTAACGCTGATATTGGTAATGTTTTGATCGAGTTAAGCTGCAGGGCGTAAAGTATTCGGCATCGTGCCGGATCTCCGGCGTTTGACTATGATTCAGAAAAAAACCCAAAACCCAACACAAAAAACCCTACAAAAAAAAAACTTGCCAGGCCCCTCTCTCAAACTGCTACTGTCCAATCCTACGTTAGCAACTGTAACTATGGGTACACATAGTGGTTGAGATCCAGCAGCAGTTGATGCTGCGTTCAAGACAATTCGGGAAAAAAACGGGCTCTGAATTGTAGAAAATGAATTGAACAATGAACAGCGTTAAAGTCCAAAATTACAGGTCGGAAATTACACATATATTCATCTTCGAAAATAAGCATAAATTGCTGCTGCATATTAGACTTGTTCGGTATACTGGTACTAGATTGGTACCGCAGTACTGAGGCATTTGAAACAGTACTCTGCTGCGCTTGGCTGGTACTGTTCCCTTTTTTTTTTTTTTTTTTTTACATCGCCGCCTAATGTCAACGCATTGTAATTTGAGCTGAGGTGAGCAAGTGGGAGCTAGCAGGCGAGCAAGTGGAGCAGCAAACGGAGCAAGAATCTGGCGACAGAGAGATAATGGAGAGAAAGAGAGAGAGAGAGAAGGACAGGAGAAGGGAAAGAATGGCAGCTGCTGCAACCTCCATCCCGCCGCAACTTGTAGATAAACCAGGTGCGCAAAGTGCTGTATGGAATTACTTCGGCTTTAAAACAAATTAACATGGTGAAGCCTTTAACAGTGAAGCACGACCGTGTAAACGGTGTTACAAAACATGTTTGGCCAAGGGTGGAAACACTTCCAACTTGGCAAAATACTTGAAGGACAAGCACCCAGACCTGCATAAGGAGTTCAAAGAACGACAGACAACTTATATACCCATGAAAAAAAGCCACATTGAGTGCTAAAAGCAAGCAACGCCAAAAATTAAAGCTGCATTGCAAT
>JAPZDZ010042724.1:0-10324 GCA_029783805.1 Acanthurus tennentii
CGATTCGAAGGTATTACGATTGGTGATTAACTTTTGTTCAGCACTGTGTCCTCTGTCATCTATTAGCTTTTGAAGGCACTACTATTTGCCCTTTCGGAGAAGATTATGTTTGTTCTTAGCATTTTTCAAATGCAAAAAGCTGAGAGCCTGTTGATTTTAGCCTAGGGGTGTCAGTGCGTGATTTGTAGGTCTTAATAAGTACTACAATTAAGCTTTCATCCCATCTTTCTATGACATTCCTGTGGGCCCCAGTTGGCGTTTTTGTGTGCCCAGGTGGCGCTAGAGAGCTCATTTTTGGACTGAGGGGGTCCGTTTGTCCATTTTCTTAAATCTATTGCCAGTCCTGATGTGCGTGCCAAATTTGGTGAGTTTTTGAGCATGTTTAGGGGGTCAAATTAAGCTTCAAAAAGCGCATAGTATATTAATAAGAAAGAAACGGATGAAAAACAACAGGGCCTTGCACCGCCTTCAGTCCTCGGGCCCTAAAAAATCAGTACAATTACAAAAAGGCCTCGCAAAGCCTTCGGTGCTCGGGCCCTTATAAAAAAGAAATGGAACAAAAACAACAGGGCCTCGCACCGCCTTCGGTGCTCGGGCCCTAATTATAATAATAAGAAAGAAACGGTACAATTACAATAGAATACAATACAATTAGGTGCTCGGGCCCTAGAAAACGATACAATTACGATAGGGCCTCGCAGCGCCCTCAGTGCTCTGGCTCTAATAATAATAATAATAAGAAAGAAACGGTACAATTACAATAGGGCCTTGCACCGCCTAGGTGTTTGGGCACTAATAATGTTGCCACATTTATAGATGGTAATGCATCACTTAGGGAAATAATTTTTTATTACTGTGCACCCACAAAATGTGTCCTGCACCTTCACCTGAATAACAGTGAGATGTCTCCTCCCCTGACCCTCCACCTGTCTATTACAGATTATTTTTACCCAATATATCTTTTGTTCTTCTTTTGAAATCTTGCTTTCTTCTCTTGACATTGGCTTTTTTTTTTTTGTTTTACTTTCCACATTTACTTTCTCTGTAATGCTCCCACATACAGCATTTTTATAGGCAAATTTTATATTTCTTTTTTGTGATTCATTAAGATATGTGCCTCATCCACTAATATTTCTAATTCAAGAGGCTTGAATTGGCTTTTTCATTTGTATTGTTTGTCTCCCATTGCGGGACACAACGTTTAAAGCCCCTCATTTAAACAGGGCTGTCTTCACACTTTTGCACCTGTTGCCACTCACGTAATTATCCTTGATAGATCACCTGCAAAATAGAATAGAATAACTTTAAGGTTATTGGAACATGTGCAATGAAAGTAGGTGCAATCATTTGCAGTGCAAAAATAATAGAATCTGAAAAATTTATTAAAGCTAATGAACGTAACATAGAATAAATAACTAAGATTGTAAAAAAAAAAAACGAAAAGGGTAAAAACACACAAAACACTCACACAACATCCACTTCCACTATTGCACAGATCAGAGCATATGCTAAATTTATGCTTTGGCTGCTTTGAGAGCCTGTACTGTAATGAAATAAAAGCTGTCCTTAAGTCTGTTAGTCTTTGTGTGAAGGGTTCTGCTTTTCTGCTTGACGGTAACAGTTCAAATGACTGTAACTCCCTGTCTAATCCAGGTATGTCACTGTAGCATGGAGAGCTGTTACTATAGCGTCCTCTGTGGACCTGTTTGCCTTATAGGTGAGTAGGGTGAGTGCTACTGGCTGGGAGTCATTGAAACTGGTGATATTGGATTTTCTGGGCAGAGGGACTATGGTGGAGGACTTCAGGCATGGTGGAACAACTGACTCTGCCAGGAATATGTTGAAAAGCCTGGTGAAGATCCCAGCCAACTGGTCTGCACAGTCCTTAAGCACCTGTCTAGAGATGCCATCAGGGCAGGCAGCCTTCCTCAGGCCTCGGCATGCGCTTAACCTCACACTCCTCCATTGTGAGACAGAAGCTGCTGTGTTCTGTCGGTGCAGGTCTTTATGTAACACAGTACAGTGTTAGTGAACACCTCCGGGTCCTGATGTTTGAAAATGTCCCAGTAAATCCTCTCAAAGCAGTCCTGCAGCTGCTTAGAGGGGCTGCTCATCAGGCCAAGTTTTAACAATCCTGTTGGTGGTAAGAGCAGTTTTCCTGAGGGGGGTGTACGCTGGGATTAAGAGCAAGGACATGTGGTCAGACTTGCCCAGGTGTGGCATTGGGCTTGCCTTGTGGCCTCGCTTGATGTTGGTGTGGACCTTGTCCACTGTGGAAGCACAGTTCACATGTTGGTGAAATTTGAGGCACACTGCTCTTAAAATCTGCTTTTAGTCGAAAAAAACCCAGACTAACACACAAACACACGCATCCTTATGCTCATACATGCGCATGTGTAAACAGTGCATAGTGCTTATTAATCAGAAATGTGTGTGTTTCCAATTGGTATGTACATAATTTTTGAATATAAAGTCATTTTTGTCTGTTTAACATTGCAGAGTGAATGTTGCCAACCTCTATGCAGCAGAATTCAAAATTCTTTAAATTTTACTGTTAATTGATCAGATAAATTTGATTTTAATTATAAATTAATTATCATAGTTCCATATTGATAATCTAATTTCATGAGACTGATTTTATCATTTGGCTTCCATTTCCCTTTTTTAGAATGGTGCTCCGAGGTGAATTTACTGTAAATTAAATCATATTACTTTACCTAATAAATAATTATTTCTGACAGCCGACCTTAACATATTAAGTGCACCTGTTTCAGACAGAGTGCACATAACATGTTTGGTGTGCCCTTGTGAGGTAGTGTACTCGACATATTTGGAGCCCCAACATGAATTATAACATTACAGACAGTATAAGATGCATTAACTTCAAGAAACTAGTAGTTCTTAAGTGTATATGCAGATTGTCCGTCAAAAGCAGTTTGCTATCCCATATGTTAATTTTAGTAAACTCCTTCAAATTAAAGTTACAGTTGGTCAGATATTAGTTTCATGTAGGTAAACTGACGAAGATATGTAATAGTGCCCAAGAGTGTGTTGTCATTTGAGCTGCTTTTGATCTTATTTGATCATCCAGATAGATATGTGTTCTGTTTCTGTTACAGTTTAGCTTTGATTTCTGATTGTGTCTGCTAGGATGTCTGTCAGCAGCTAAATGTTAATATTTGTTTGTTTCGGAAGCTAATGGATATCAGGGAAAGATTACTGAAGAGTAAATCTAAAAGCATATAGTACATAGACAGAAATAAGCACACATCCTGTACAGTGTCTGTGGTAAACCATGCCATCTATGAAGTAGAAGTCCACAAGCAAAATGAAGTATTGGTCCTTTAACATCCAAATTTGTTTATAAAATATTTATTTCAAGTAATGTACACTGTACAAAGATACTAAAGCATGTGAGATACATTTAGATCTCATTTTCACAATCACATTTAGTGAAACATATCTGTCTAAAGTTGCAACATGGTTTTTTTAACCATATGCATAACACAGTAATGCTCTTCTTCATGCCAACAGCCTTTAAAGGGAAAATATTCCTAAAATATTTTCTTCAATTTTGACTTCTCTTAATATCTTAACATGCTCTTCTAAATCTAAACATCTATAGTACAAATTAAACATAATACATTAAATTCAGCTTTGCACAATGATTTATGCAATGATTTTTCAAAATACAGGAACTAATCTACAAATCAGTTTACAGGCAATGTGATCCTATCAGTCGCTATTGAGCCGTATAACATTTTATACAAGTCAGTCTAACGCAATAGTAAAAAGATTGTTCCAAAAGGCTTCCAGCAAACAATTTTAGCCACTTAATAATGTCACTGGAATTACAACCGTCCAATACCGTTTTGTGATTGTCAGCTCATGTTGATCGTCTACAATGCAATCCATCAGTTTGGTTACTAGTCCACAAACATCAGCAGAGGAAATTACTGGTCAACAACATGAATGCCCTCATACAGAGATGACAGAAGACTCATTGCATGCGGCCCCATCCCTATTTATACTTGCTCCTTTAACCCTTTTGTTATACCTGCCATACCTATTAATTCCATACTCAGTTTTACAGGACTCCCACTAAATCATGTAAACTAAACAATTATGTAGAAAAAGACATTCTCTTATTGAGTAGAGTATATTCACTTTGGTTTCAAAATGTAAAAATCCACTTGTTCACCTACACCAAATTAATTATTGAATATTATTTTAAACAAAAAAGGTTTAAGAACCATAACAGTGTTTTAGCAGACAAATCATCACAAATTACATTTACTTTCTCTTTCCTTCTCCAAAGCACACTATAGAGTATTAATATGTGAAGTTCATCTTTTCATCACTTAGACCATCACTTAGAGTCCAGATTTAAAAGTATCTAAACAATTATCTGACAGATCACCATTAACCTTTGTACAGATGTTCATGTTCCCCTCATAATGCATAGTCTTGACTTTGGTGGTCCATTATAAAGACAAAATATTGCTCTAGGATAATTTAGTTTATGACCAAATACCTGCACAAATATTTACATTCCCATCAGACTTAGCATTAATTTGTGTCAAGTGCTATTTAACAAATGTTGGCATACCAACACATTGAAATTAGATGGACTGGACTTTAGATGTTAAGTTAAAATAATCAGAGTACAGGCAAAAATCTTTAATGCATATCTACCTTTATCATCTATTATTTATTCTTTGACCTATCTCTGTTGTAAGGGGCTGTCAAGGTCAACTAAATGCGGCATGGTATGGACATGCAGATGCAGTGGTAAGTAGCTCCTTTAAACTTGCTGCATTTTTTTTTCTTTGAATCCTTCATTTTTTTAGGTTTTATGATGGAACATATTACCTAAAAATGTAAAATTACAAATTTCAACATTAGAAAAGGAAGTGCAGGGTTTGGATTCAGAGCAGCAGATTTTTGGGATACCACTGCCTAAACACCTGACTATTGAGCTAGATATGCCAATTCAACCCACAAGAACAGAGAACCAGAATAAGACACAGGCTGGACATGACTAAAAAAACAAAATGGTACTCTTGCTGGCAAAGCAGTAATAAGTCAGTGGCTGCTGTGCCCACGTCTTCGCAGAGACCAGTAAATTGTTGCAATCAATGCCCACAGAGCATAGGACTCTTGCAGGAGGAGGGAAAACAGACTCTGTGTTTACATCAATGTGCTTGGTTCTCAAATGACCCATAGATGATGGACAGTGTTTCTCAGATGTTGAGTTCATCATTACCTTCTTGTTACAGCTGTTTACATTTCATCAGATGCAAATTAAAAAATTTCACAAAATCATTTCCGTAGTGTAAAGGTCCACAGTCATTGAATTTTAGAGTGTGGTCTAGACCTACTCTATATGTGAAGTGTCTTAAGACAACTTTGGTTGTGATTTGGTGTCATATAAATAAAATTTGATTGATTAATTGATTAATATAAGTGTGTATAAATAACTGTATAAATATCCTATTCAGTCATACCATATGAGTGACTACAAGCTACAATTTCATTGTGCAATACTACTGTAAAAGAGAAACACATAGACATAAATTAATCAGTGATAAATTGGCTTAACACTGAATATTATATATTTCATACATATTCTAACTTACATTAGCATATCTACAACAACAATGTTGTCACAGTTGGTTAAGGTAGAGCCAAACTCTACTCAAGTAAAACCAGAAATGGGTAATTGGTTAAGTAAGTTTTAATTTTTTTGCTGTTACCAACATGAAAAGTACTTTCATGTTCTTCTTTTTGAAAACATACTTCTATTCTGTACTAGCCAGTGTTGGTAGTCAATAATGTACTTTTTTTTCACAACATTTTCCACATACCTTATTGTTAACTAGTGGGCTCTATATGCACGGATTGAGTGTAGAGCGAGTGTGAGTGTGTAGCTTATAACAACAAACCCTGGCCACATCTGACCACACAATTTATACCAAAACAATATTTTTTTAAAAAAAGCTAACAGTTATATGATAAAGTTCTTTCTCTATCTCCTGAGAAACACTGAGATCTTTAAAAAATTCATCTCTGCAAGCACATTAAAGTAAAGGTCACATATTGTAACTGTACTGTAGCTGAAAATGTAGTTTGCCAGCTAGAGTAAGCTATATTTATTTTTCATGTGTTATGTTATTCCTCAATGTTGAGATATGGAAAGATTTATTTTTGTGGCTACAGCGGTCTCGTTGAATTTTAAATTAAGACACAGAAAACTAGAGATAATTAATTATAAATAATAATGGAAGTTACTTGTGCTTTTAGTAATTTATTAACCAATTACTTTTTAATTTTTACTCGATAAGGTTTCCCTGCATCCAGGCTTTAAAAGGAAAATATTAGTGAAATGGAATTTCAGTCTCATAGGTGTATTTATTTAGTTGTACCTAAAGAAGACCATCTATGGTTAAAACCATTTATCAGCAATGCCCACTCTAACTAAATCATGGTATGCATTATTTAATCTCCACTTTTGTGTCCCCCTTTGGCAGGCTACAACAGTGAGTGTGACTAATTTAATGCAGATCACTTACACACTGTTATCTTAGATGTGTATATACTATTAACACTGACATGAGACACACTTCCTGCTCTCTGTCAGCGGATTGCCTGCATGGTTCTCTGATATTTTGCCAACTTCTCCACTGTATTGGTTGATAATTCAACTGTAATTGTAAGCTGCTGTTACAATTTTAAGTTAAACTATTCCACCAGAATGTGCATAGCAAAGACTTGATGTTACTTGCTTTTAGTTCAAACAGATGGTGGTGTTTGCATTCACTGACAATGTGTGAAAAGCACTGCCTGTCTACTACAATCAGTTGGTCTGAAAAAAATTAAACATTAAAGGAAGGGAAGACAAAGTTAGCATGAGACGAGGCATTTGTGGTATGAGAACAATATGATCAGTGTCAGTGGTTTGAGTCTCACATTCATCAATGTTCAGGGTACAGTTTATATTGTCTTGGTCTTCAAGTTTCATTGAAATTGAGTGAAAGAGTACACTAACAAAAAATTTGAATAACATTTATTCATCAATTCATTTATTATACCGGCTTTTCCTTTAGAGGGTGGAGGTTGGTTGAGTTATGGAGCTGATCTTTAACACTGTATGAGAGCCAGGATATACCCTGGAATGTTTAGTAGGTCACAGGGCTGACACATAAAGCAAGATAATTGTTTATGCATATGCATATTCACATAGACATGCAAGTTTGTGCCGCCAGTTAACCAAATTTGCATTATTTTGCGACAATGAGATACCAATGCAGCCATGGGGAAAACATGCAAAATACACAAAGATACCCTTCCTGGTCAGGCAGGTTCAAACCCGAAATCTTGTG
Source organism: Acanthurus tennentii (assembly GCA_029783805.1). NCBI lineage: Eukaryota > Metazoa > Chordata > Actinopteri > Acanthuriformes > Acanthuridae > Acanthurus > Acanthurus tennentii. Next base: position 7,383 of record JAPZDZ010042724.1, read on the forward strand.
GGAACTGCTGCACCACTGCATGGCATTTTAGAGCATTCAAGTATGACATGATATGCTGTTAAAAGACATTAGGAAATGAAAAAAAATTATGAACAGCTACAACTTCTGCCTACTGCCATCCCTGTAATTTCCATACACTATTAATTCTATCATAACTTGTTTTACCCCGTATTTGTCTTTTACACTTACAATAGTGTAGCAGATAATTATTAAACTTCTGTGTGGTACATCTGAATTCTTTTAGGGTTATTTTCCTATCTTTTTTCAAGAACATGTTATATCAATTTAAGGGTAAGAATTATTGATTGCATGCTCAGTTTTTGGGATATTTCCCACAGCAGTCAAATAGCCTCTGCTGGCGCTTAGATTTGCTCTGTTTTTGCTCAAACTGTATGCTTACTCTCAGGTTTTTGGTTGCTTGCCCAGTTTTCCTGTTCTCCTAAATCAGCTCTGCTCTTGTATTTTTGGTGTAACAGCCCTGTCAAAATTCACCAACCAATAACAGACCAGGTGTAGTGTTGACCAATGAAATTATCCCTGCCACCTTATGGGCATGTTCACTTGACTTCTTGGAATGTCCCATGTGGGTACTCTTTAACCAGGTTCATCCACTCTCACCCTCCAGGCCTTTATTCGATGTAACGTTATTAACCAAGGTTTGTTTTCGACTTTTGGAATTAAAATTAAGTCATCCACCTTACAGTATGGGCATGACTTCCAGTGCATCCTGTCACTAAGCCAGAACCTGTGTTTTCCATGGTAACCACTAAAGGCCCCTTCACATGATAAAATATTTGTGCTTTGCACACCACCAGGTAGAGTGCAGATGCATACAGATGCACAGCGAAGCCTTTCACCATTGCTAGGCAACAGCAACGGTGGTAAGCATTGTATTTAGCGTTACCTCATAAACTTTGCCCATTTACAGACCTGGTAGTCCAATCTGACTGCTGACATTTTGCCAATCATTGCTTTTCCTTTTGAGATCATGGTACGTTTTTAATGTTGTATGACACAATTCAGCGAACTCAGACATGCATAAAATCAGTTTTTTCACCATACTACCTTACCTGTCTCACTACTTTGATTGGAGTCACTTCCCCAATTGCCTCTGGCAATGTCACATACAGCTTGTACCTCATTGGTTGCACTTTAAAAGGTTAGTGTCAAACTAGGACAAGTCAAGCGCTGCTGCTATCTCCGTAGGGAAACAATTAAACAGCACAAAGTGGTTTTACTGCTGATTATTAGGCCTTAATCCTCTCTTCTGAAATGACTGAGAGATCACCCATTACGGCTTAAACAGTGTGATGTTTACATGATGTGTGATACCACTGCCTTCTGCTATTAAGGGAAGGGAAGACAACATGAAGAAGTGGCTGCAGATGAAAACACTAGAATTTTGGGTACTTTGTCTCTGTTGCTATAGACAGTGAACAATCGGAACAGCTCTGAGGCATATCAGTAGGCCTATTTTAACAACAACACAAGGCTACTCCTGTAATTTTTTTTTAAACTTTTTGGGACAGAACACATAATTGGTTGTGTGCATAGAATAAAACAGCTATCTGTATTAAAATATCATAGTATTAAGTATGGAGTTTTTATGCAAGACAAAGATATGAATTTTCTGTTAAATATTTAGTAATGAGTAAATTTTATATACATAAAAGCAGATTTAAAGAATCCCCAGTTTTGTGGCTTTTAAAAGTGATATTTAAAATTCATTAAATCCTCAAAAAAAGGAAAACAGAAGTGTCTTAAAATTATGTTAATTAATTATGTTATACAATCCCAATCTCAAAAGAGTTGGGATGCTATGTAAAGTGTAAATAAGAGCAGAATACAATGATTTTGCAATTCTGTTTTGGCCTATATTCAATTAAATACAGTACAAAGTCAAAGTATTTAATGTTTTAACTTATTAACTTCATTGTTCTTTTGGAAATACAAACTCTTTCTGAATATGATGCCTGCAGCATATTCCAAAAAAAATTGTGAATGGGGCATGTTTACCACTCTTTTACATCCTTTAACAACACTCAGTGAGCATTTGGGAGTTCAGGACACTAATCATTTGAAGTTTTGAATGGATTCTTACCTATTTTTGTCTGATGTATGACCTATTTGGGTCTCCCTTGTCTTTTTTTGTGCTTCATAATGTGCCACACATTTTTAATGAGAGACAAGTCTGGACTGCAGGAAGGCCCTTCTAGTACCTGCACTCCTAGTACAAAGCCATGCTGTTCTAACACATGCAGAATGTGGCTTAGCATTGTCTTGCTGAAATAAGCAGGGATGTCCCTGAAAAAGATGTTGTCTGGATGGCAGCATGTGTTGCTCCAAAACCTTTATGTAACTTTCAGAAGTTAATGGTGCCTTCACAGATGTGCAAGTTACCCATACCATGGGCACTAACACAACCCGATACCATCACAGATGCTGGCTTTTAACTTTGCACTGACAGTCTAGATGGTCCTTTTCCTCTTTAGACCAGAGGACACACTATCCATGATTTTCAAAAATAATTTGTAATGTGGACTAATTAGACCACAACACACTTTTCCATTTTGTGTCAGTCCATCCCAGACATTGACTGTATAAAACACTGGACAAACCCTCCGTGACGTCACCCGTTGGTTTCTGCATGAGTGAAAGTGAAGTCTAAAAATTCTCGTCCTGGGCGCCGCCATTAGCCTGCGCGTGACTCCACCAAGAGCCTGCCTTAACGACGAAAAACCAAATATGGGAAAAGAGGGGGGGCTCGAAGGACGGACAGCGCACCCACTCAGCTAACAGCCCACGGCGATACGTCAACAGGCTGTCAACCAACAGCTGAATAGCCGAATTTTAAGCTTAAATATAAAAATAAACAAATGAGTTAGAAAAAAATTCACCCCCCTCAGAGTTTTCATGAGATAGTAGAGAAGCTGTAGACAAAA